>JBBPML010000052.1:12265-116698 GCA_038090275.1 Austroboletus novae-zelandiae | reverse complement strand
ACAGCTCACGACATACCGTTGAGGCTGAGGATAGCGGATCGCCTGTCTATCAAACCCCTGCCACGTCAGCTGAATAGCGACGTTAACGTCCCCTCGCCCCTCGTCACTCGGGTCTATGCCTGAGTGTAACATTAACCCTCAAAGAACAAGAGGAACTTGATTTATTCTTAGAGGAAAATCTCACCACTGGACGGATTAGACCGTCAAAATCACCTTTTGCATCAGCCTTCTTCTTTGCCAAAAAGAAGGATGGAAAATTACACCCTGTACAGGATTATTGACAACTAAATGATATTACTATCAAAAATTGATATCCTTTACCACTTATTGCTGAACTCGTAGATAAACTTCGCGGAGCTCATTACTTCACCAAACTAGATATTCGGTGGGATTACAATAACATTCGCATGAAAGAAGGCGATGAATGGAAAGCGGCATTCCGAACCAATCGCGGTTTATATGAACCGTTAGTAATGTTCTTTGGGTTGACCAATTCTCCGGCAACCTTTCAAACAATGATGAATCATCTTTTCCGCGATCTGATCAATTGAGGAAAAGTAGTGATTTACATGGACAATATCATGATCTTCACAAAAGATCTTGATGAACACAGACGCATTGTTCATGAAGTACTCCAAATTCTTCGTGACAATAAACTCAGCTTGAAACATACCAAGTGTGAGTTTGAACAACTCAAGACTGAGTATTTAGGTCTAGTCGTATCTGAAGGAACAATCAAAATGGATCCTGTTAAAGTCCAACCAATACATGATTGGCCCATCCCACAGACACGAAAACAATTACAAGGATTCCTAGGATTCCTCAATTTCTATAGATGCTTCGTCCAGGATTTCGCTTTAGTGGCCAAACCATTAAATGTGTTAACCTCGGAAAAGCAAGACTTTATTTGGTCAGAAGCATGTCAAAAAGCTTTTGAGCAATTGAAGCAAATAATCACAAGTGCCCCAGCACTTGCTTTACCAACCGATAAGGATCCTTTCCATATTGAGACTGACGGATCAGGAATTGGTATTGGTGCAATTCTGTCTCAACAACATAATGGTGTTTGGCGACCCATTGCTTTCATATCACACGCATTGATTAAAGAAGAAAGAAATTATCATGCAGCAGATCTTGAAATGTTGGCAGTCATATTCGCTGTTACTACCTGGCGTCATTACCTACTTGACGCACACCTCCCATTCCAGATCCTCACAGATCATAAAAATCTGGAATTCTTCTGCAAACCCCAAGATCTCAGTCGACACCAGGCCAGGTGGAACCAACTCATGCAGGAATACCACTATGAAATTACTCATCATCCAGATAAAACCAATCCTGCAGATCCTCTGTCCCAAAGGCCAGACTTTGAAAAGGGGGTAGATGCTGATAACACAGCAGTCACCATGTTACCCGACTCGGTTTTTGCATTCCCATCACAGGCTGTGGAGAACGCTGTGATTGCAGAACCAGTCTTTGTTAACCTTTTAGATGATGGATGGGAAATTGCCGATGAAAATCCAATCATCAATGAGGTAGAAAGGGTAGAAGGGTTTGATATGCGAGTGTTAGCACAAGGAGAAGTAATTGATGATCTTACTCCAGCTCCAAGAGAGCAACAGCAAATAGGAGAAGATATAATCATGGATATAATAAGAAAAACACAACACAAGGTAGAATCAGTTGCCCAGCAGGGATTAAAAAGAGAAGGATCCATCTGGACACAAAAAGAACAAGTAGTGTACTGGAAAGAACTAGTATACATACCAAAGGATGAAAAGTTAAGGGAAAAAGTGTTGAAAGAAAATCACGATCACCCATTAGCAGGACATTCAGGAAGGAAAAGAACAAAGGAACTCATCATGACGCAATATTTCTGGCCCATGATGAGAAAAGATGTAGAAAGATATGTGAAAGGATGCGATAAATGCCAGAAAGCCAAGGCAATAACAACGGCAAACATACACCGTTAAATCCAAACGAAATACCTTCCCAGCCTTGGGAGATTATTTCACTTGACATCATTGAACCGTTACCAGAGGTTCAAGGAAAAGATGCAATTCTGGTTATCGTAGATCAATTCTTGAAAATAATTCGCATATTCCCCATCACTAAACAAATCACATCAATGGGAGTAGCAAAGATATTTAGAAATGAAATCTTCAAATTACATGGGACACCAAGGAAGGTCATAAGTGATCGAGGAACACAGTTCATTTCCTCTTTCATGAAGGATCTATACAAACTACTGGAGATACAAGGAAACCCATCAACGGCGTTTCATCCCCAAACAGACCGACAAACGGAACGATACAACGCTTGGGTAGAACAATATCTATGCCTCTATACCAATCATAGACAATCTGATTGGGTAGAATGGATCCCCTTAGCAGAATTCACTCATAACCAAACCACAAAATTGTCTACAGGATTTTCACTGTTCATGGTCAATTATGGACATCAACCAAACATCGGATCATCTTCAAAAATCACCAGTCACAATCCAGCAGCAAAAGAATTCACAGACCAAATACAAAAAATTCAGGAAACTGCAAAGTTTGCATTAGAACATGCTGCTGCAGATATGAAGAGATTCTATGATAGGAAAACACATCCATCGATTGATTATAAAGAAGGAGATTTAGTACTTCTGGAAGCAACTAATATCCGAATGGAATGACCCACAAAGAAACTTGATGACAAATGATATGGCCCCTTTAAAGTAATAAAGAAAGTGGGTACCGCGTCATACAAGCTGAAATTAGATCATTCCTGGAGGACTATACATCCAGTATTCCATGAATCTCTCCTTCATCCATATCACCAGGGAGAGTATCCATCACAGAAAACTCCTCCTAAGCCTCCTCCAGTCATTGTAGATCAATCTCCCGAACAAGAAATCAAAGAGATAATCGACTCTAGGGAATGACGCAATCATATTGAATACTTAATTCAATGGAAAGGATTTCCAAGGGAAGAAAACAAATGGATTAAAGCTTCTGAATTGAAAAATGCATCAGATGCAGTAAAAGCCTTCCATCATAAACATCCTACAGCTTCTCATCCAGAAAAACAAATGTGTGTTCGTTTCATCGATATCGACCCACCTTGTTTGTGTCCTATTTGTCATAATGAACCTCTTCCATCAGTTTCTCCTATGTTCCTCACCCCCGAATTCCTCGAATTTAGGAAAAACTATATCCGTTTTGACGATTCCTATTTCAATTTCCCCACTGATGAGGACATCAGTCCTTGAAATGGGGGTACTATAATGATTCCTTTTTATTTTCACATTATCACACTCTAGACTTACTATGTCATTGCTTACTGACACATTACTCATCTATGCTTATACATGATGATGCATGCTGACTGATGTAGTTTAGGGCTGGTAATTAGTAATGTAGTTTAGGGTAGACACTTCCGCATGTATATAAGGGCTGAGCCCTATGGTGAATGTTCCCCATTCACAGAATAGTTGTTACATTGCAAGTAACCTGAAGTGCTTAGCTTAAGGCCTTGTTGTGGTCCTAACAGTGAGTGAGACATCGATCCACTGTACGAGTTGAGATTTGGAAAACAAACCTCCAGAAACAGTCAAGCATTCATGAATTGTATCGATTGCCCTATGAAAGAGAATTACTAGGGACATTTCAAAGCACGAATACTGTAAAGTCTTTACCACATAACGGCCACCTGGATGGTTCATTAGTATTCTTGATTTTCTCAAAAAAAAAACTGCCGGGACTCACAAAAGCCTTCGTGTGCCATGGATCATTTTGATAGCTGAAGCGAAGATGTCATGAGTGAATTCTGCAACGCGTGTGCACGATACATCCATCATACCGGGAGTAGTAGAAAAATCTGAAGAACATTAACATTGACATTATCGACGATGTGGTACTCACGTCTGCATGCATGTGACACCATAGAACACAGTCGTGAGGAAAACAGAAAAGTAGATCGTACTAAATATCTGTCCGCATGGCAAGTCGGGTAATGGTAAGCTGTTTGACATGATGTCGATATGGCTCCCTGAAGTTTACTGTGCTTCCAGTCAGCGTGAGGATTGCGAGGATGTGGAGTAGGATACCAGGGATTTCGATCCACCATGGATTTTACATACTTGACCCGTGGCGCTGTAGAGGGAAACATTTAACATAAATAACTCATGATGCTTGACGCAATATCTCGCCTGTGACAGTGTGGCATGATGGCGACCACATTGCGATGAAATGCCTTTCACGTTACCATTGAAGTTAATATCGCCTTTGTTGCTCTTGCTGTCACAGCCAAGCGGTCTGGAAGAGGCTGCTTTAATTCTTGTATCTCCAAGTTAACAATCGACTTTCAAGATGCACACAAAAAGGTCCGTCCATCAATGTTGAAAACAGCTGAAATGAAGCAGTCGTTCAGTTGGTAATTATTAACTTACGTGCCTTCCGTGCCGGACGGAAAATGTTGTGATTGGTCGATAAGTTACTACTGCAATTTGAGACGAAGTCCATCACACTTTTGAGCGCATTCCCGGCAGTTTGCCGACGCACGTCGAATGATGAGTATTCTAAAAATCATATTCAAAGGCATAAACTTGTAAGTATATAAATACATAGTGCTAGTAAAGTTCCGCATAAAAGCCATGATGTCATAATGATGCTAACGCTACAGGTGGTGCAATAAAACCTTGATAAACAGTGAGATCGTGTGCTCGCTCAGCGGCAACAACGGAAAACAAGAAAGAGATCTAAGGATACAAAGATATAGGCAAGTATGCACGTGTTCATCAAGAGCCATCAGAGAGACATCTCGTCCCTTCTCGACCGAAACAGTCCCATCATATTTAACACAGGCTTCTTCCCAACGACGCGACCCTCGGGTGGACGTGCATCAACAGTGACGAGAGGAGTGATTAGCGCCGAAACGACAGGCTGGAAACTCGCCTCGATAAAGTCCCGTCGGGCTCTGTCCGCATCGACCGGAAAATTCGTCGCCAATTTGGATGCAGGGCTAGGCGGCACGAGCTTGAGTGGTGCTGGCCGCGGCCTTGCCTTCCCTTTAGGCTTGCTTGCCGTATACACTGACGCGCCTCTGGGTGCAAACGCTGCGCCAACAAGGTACTCTGGTTTTCGGAGGTGTTTGGCGGCACGGCGCGGCCGAGCGGGAAGGGCAAGGACAGACGTGCCATGGGTGCGTGTTGTAAACAGCGCGAGGTCGTCCCCCTCCTGGGCGTCGGTATGGACGACGTATACTGGATCGAGATCGGAGTCCTGCGTCGACACACTGACGCGCCGTTCCTGCTCTTCACCAGGCAGCGCGTCCATCCGAGGCGACGTGCAGCCAAACGTGACCCATGGTCGCTCGTCGCCGTCTGCAAGAAGATGCGCGTACTCCCACTCCTCATCTTGGTCCCGCCAAAGCCCGCCGTTGGCATCGCGAAACACATCTGCACCTGCCTCCCGTTCTTGCATCAGGCGCTTAATGTTGTCATCCATATTACCACCATCGGCGAACTGCATAAGCGAAAGCTCGTTGGAGAGAGGTGGAGGGCGCATGGGGTATTTTGCCTTTTTGTGCTTGATTGAAGCGGCAGCTTTGGCCCGCATTTTCGTGGGGGAGGTGGGACACGCACGCGTAGATCTGCCGCGGCGAAGCGCAGAGAGCGAGCGGAACCGCGTCAGGCCACGGGATTTGCGAGGAGACGGTATGGGTGGGACGTTCTCGCGGTTGGGATTGACGGGAGCAAGCGTGGCAGATATCGGGGTGTTGGGCAGCTGGAGAAAGACAGAGGTGTAACCGACCGTGGTAAGGTCTGGCTTGAAATCGCGAACGGATGGCGTGGTTGGGGTGGGCCCGACGTGGAGGAAGGATGCAGAAGGGACGATCGAGACGGCGGACAGACGGCGGCCTCTACGGGCTGAAGGACGGCAACGGGGCGAGAGGGACACGACCGGTGAGCCTGGCTGCACGCGGGAGGCCCAGGCGGTGATGGCGGCGAAAGTAGAAGGGGCGGGGGAGACGGGCGGGGGAGGAAGAGGCTGAACGGGCCGCTTTTTCTGGGGAGGATGAGCGAGGAAGGGATAGTCGGGTTTGATAACGCGCAGCGTCATTGGAGAAAGAACTAGGATGGGATGGAGGACATTGGACGAGTCGAGCGGTCCCTTTTCTAGCACGAGCGCTTCCGTGTGGACAATAACAAGACTGTGGACGTACAAACAAGAATTCATTGTATTCCACCACGGCCATTGTATATCGGCTGGTTACGACAACACCTCGTGTGATCACCAGAACAAAAAGACTTCTCAAACGCGCGTCTTGCAATACAAAAGCCAACCACAGCTTGGACGTCCGTACCTCGACTCACATCGCTTACACTCGTCGGTACATTTGTTGTTCTCATGCCTCGCTTCCTCCCCTAGCGCCCCCTTGACCATGCATGATCCCACCCCGAGGTGGCCCTCGAGGTGGAAACCCTCTTGGAGGCCCACCTCGCCTTGCTGCCCCATCCAAGCCAATCCCACCTCCACGCGCATGCCCTGGATGTGGGTGAACGTTTGCAGCGATCCTTGCTCTTCCTCTTCCTCTCGAGCCAAAGTTGCCCCTCGCCACCTGAGGATTATGAAGCTCTGGATGCATGAACCCACCGCCTTTTCCGCCTCGCCCAAACCGGATCGCTGGTGGCACCAAAGACAGTGAGCTCATCGTCTGCGCCAGGTCGTCCATTCCGTGAAATGAGGATGACCGTACGCCTGACTGTCGAGGGGATGGCGGCTTGGGCGAAACAGCAGGAGATCTAGCGTTGCTTGGCTCGTTGAACCGTGCTTTCGGTGTTTCTTCACCTCCCTTTCCCTCGTCAAGGTCCTCCTCCTCTTCATCTTCATCGTCTTCATCATCTTCCTCCTCTTCCTCAGAGTTCGTGTCTACTTCCATTCTTCCCGTTTTGGTCTCCTCCCCTGTCTTGTTATCCCTCGGTTTCCACGTCCCCCGTATCATACTTGCTCCATCCCCCCATCTCTTTAAAAGACCACCGACCCCCTTGTTGGTAACAGCGAAAAAGTATTCCTTTGGGTATGAATGCGCTTGAATCAGATGTAACCTGCGTGTTTTAGGCGCCGAAAACAGACGTGGGCACGAAACTAGGTGGCATGCAAACTAATGGCAATTATCTCGCCTGAGCACCTTCATGGATCGATGAAGAAAACACGCACGATCTTTTCTCCCCTCTCCCTCCGCACCGCAGCGAGCGGGTCATGGCACTCTGTCTGATGCTGTCAATCACACAAACGTCGGTGAACGCATTCCGACAACGCCTTGGACGGAGCCTCACCAACTCCAACAACCGTGCATCGGGAAATACACATCCGCATCCCCGCTCCTCACACACGTGCGCGTGGTATTTCCCATAGTGAATCTCGAGATCGCGCGAGTTGGCGATCAGCGTGGGTTTGTTCAGCGGCGGGTTGCACGTCGGTGGCAACGTACAGAGCAAGGTGCGGTGGCGTGCCTGTGCATCCGATGTGCGAGACGACTTGAGCATGGGCGCTACTTCCTTATCCTGATCTCCCGGCGATCCTGATGCTTGTGCGTCGCTCGCGGCCGATGCGGACGCGTCTGATAATCGTGGAGAAGTGAGCGGACGCTTGGGCTGCATCGAAGGCGTGCGTGGACGTCTGGTCGCGAGTTATCTTATTTGTTCTTTTCGAATAATTTACATTTCTGGAAATACCATCGACGCTGACTTTGAATTAGTTTGTCAACGCGGCTGTGTCGACGCAGTCTGCCAACTGGACCGTACCATAATGTCCTCCAAACGCAAGTGGGACCAGGCCGCGCCCGATGCCAGTGCCGAAGTCGACACGCCCATAAAGGCCTCAAAAACTGAGGAGGGAAAGTCCGCCTCCGAGGCCGCTGCCGCAGCAGCTGCCATTGCTGCAAAAATCGCAGCCCAGTTCAGCGCGGGTGGGTCTTCGGCCGGCAGCATACAGATCGGACAGAGAGACCCGCACGACGCCGAGTACACGCACGACATCGACATCAACGACGTCCGGAACCGGTACGTGTTGACCAAGGGTTCCACGCAGCTTGAGGTGCGTCGAGTCGCGCGTTTTTCTCTCGTTGGCCAGGGGCTTGGTTTATGAACGCGACGGGGACAGATTCACGAGCAGACGGGTGCTTCGGTGAGCACCAAGGGCGTTTGGTACCCTGATCGATCCAAGGCGACCGAAAAAGATCCACCTCTATACCTCCACCTGTCTGCGTCCTCGAGAGACGTCCTCCAAAATGCCATTGACAAGGTCAACGATTTGGCTAACATGGACCTTGGGCCGCTTGTCGAGGACAAAAAAGACCGACTGCGCGAAAAGGTAGATGAGCATACTCGCGATGGACACCTCGGACTCACCATCGTTTTAGCGGAAATGGCCAGAAGAGAAGTTGCCTGTCGGCCTGGAGACAATTCGGAATTTCAATGTTCGTGCCAAGGTCGTCGGTCCTCAGGTAATGACAGCCTATCGTTTGTATATTTGGCGCTGAATCGGCTTTAGGGTGTGTTTGTAAAATATATTCAACAAGAAACAGGCACGCGCGTGCAAATCAAGGGTCTTGGTTCAGGGTTCGTCGAGCAAGAAACAGGAAAGGAGTCGGAGGAACCCATGCATATACACATTACGTGCGCTTATTCAACATCTCGTGGTCGACACGCTCACAATCCTCTAGCGGACCGGACGAAGGCCAAGTCGCTCGAGCCAAAGTATTGACCGAGGATCTTCTCGAGGTCGTGCACGCTGAGCATGGCAAAGCCCAGGGAGCCCTCGTACAACAACAAATGGAACTCCACCAAGCACAGATGCAGTACGCCCAATATGGCACCGTGCCGGTAAGTCCCTCTACCCTCTGTCGTCTGATGGGTCGCACGCTCAGTATTATGTCGTGTTGGCAAGGGCGGGTACGGGTCTGCTCCTCCGCCTCCAGATAATGCACCCCCACCACCCCCACCAGGGGAGCAACCTCCGCCGCCTCCAAACGGGAGCACACCTGTACCTGGCGATCCCTCTACGGACGCATATTCAGCGTACTGGTAAGCAATCACCCACTTCCATGTCTATCTCTGCTGACATTCCTCTAGGGCGCAGTTTGGTTATGATGTCAATTCGCCGCAGTTCAAGAATTGGGCGGCGAATCAGCAGCAGCAATATAGTCAGTACTATGCGCAGCAAGGCTACGAGGGCGGCGATGCGCCGCCACCCGGGGGACCGCCTGCACCATCGGATGGCATGACACCACCACCACCGCCTACGTAGTCCCCCTCCCTGGCATTACTCGGGTTCTCGGTCGTCGCTGTGAATTTTTTTCTAGCTTGCTTTATTTCAATGTATATTTTTTTTGTTCACGTCGAAGGTTGGGTTAGATATATCTTTTTGACGTTTTAGCGTGCGAGTTTTGTTATTTTGTGAGACGACCAAGTCTTTGTAGACCGTTGATTCTGACGAGCCCAGTGACCCAGGGTACATACTTGGGAAGCCCATTTCAAAGTCTGGCATCGTGGATCACCGTGCGGCCACAGCGCGAAAATCATTCTCTGTATCGCGGCCGATCGGCAAGTCCGGTGTGGTCGCAACTGTGCCCTGACTCACGTATACGTGGAGCAAAGCGACGCCGATCTCACATGCTTCGGCGTCGGTCACCAAACTCGAGTCGATGCATTGCGTCGCGACGACGACCATGGTGTGTATGTGACCGGTCACACGAGCGCTCGAACGGCCATCTTTTATAGCCCGAGTTCAATTGTACCTGGCACGCATCTGAGGTCTGACATCAAACAAGCTCATTACCGTGCTGATGCACCGGTCACATCGCCAGAAATGATGGTGGAATGCCGTGGAATGCCAGACCCATGTATATATGCTGGAATCCTCCATCGAGCGACCTTTATTTACGTCTCTGAACTACTTTACCATGCTCCCCGTGCGGGTCACGCCCTTGACGTGTTTACGGTATGTGGTAGGTGGCATGGCCACTGCCACCGTCCTCGTCCTCTGCAACCGGCTCTTTGCAAAACGTCGCTACAAGCTACTACCCCCTGGGCCGCCCGCGAAATGGTTCTGGGAGAGTCCACTCCCGAAACGAGAGTACGTCCCCAGCCCAGGCGATCGGCATTGCTGATTCTCGTTTACCTCGATCCGACAGCCTCGTGCGCGCGCTCGCGGGGTTGGTCGAGCGCTACGGACCTGTCGTCGCTCTTCAAAGCGGTCCTCACGTGACCGTCGTCATCGGCCGTATGCAAGTCAGTCTCGGATGGCATCGACGGTGTTTTCCAGAGGCTCACCACCTCTGCAGGCTGCGACAGAGATCATGGAAAAACAAGGCGCGTTGCTCGTTGATCGTCCGAGGACGGTCGCAGCGGGCGAACTGCTCTCCGAGGGTAACCACATCTTGTTTGAGTCCGGCGGAGACAAGTTTCGCCGCCTAAGGCGCGCGGTGCACACCCATCTTTCGCACGACGTCGCGGATACGTACCAAGAGATGCAAACAGAGGCTGCCAAGGACGTCGTCCGCGACGTTTTAGACGACCCGAAACAGCACAGGAAACACGTGGAACGGTGCGCACCGCCTTGCGACGTGGTGTTCCTTTTCGTTTTGTTTTCGTGGGCTGACTGGCTGTGGGGCGGGTAGTTGTACCGCTGCGGTCGTGTTGCGCGTGACGTATGGAAAGATGTCGCCGACGTCCAACGACGATCCAGAGGTCGTCCGCATCCATCGCGTCCTCGAGAATTTTCGGACGGTGTTACGCCCGGGAGCCTATCTCGTGGATCGCATCCCGTGGTTGAAATACCTGCCTGGGTACGGTCGGCAGCTCAAGGCGTTTCATCGATACGAGCTCGCGCTCTTTCGGGACATGTTGAATCGCGTCCGGGTTGACGGGGTGCGTGGCCTGTTGGATGTTACGACGACAAGGTTGGGTTTCCTGAGCTTGTTGCAGGCGACAGACGGCGCGGGTTCGTCGTTTGGGAAGATGCTTCTCGAGCACGTTGGTGATCACCGGTTGTCGGAGGACGAGATGGCGTATCTCGCGGGAACACTCTTCGGTGCAGCTTTGGATACCGTACGTGGACTCACGTGTAAGTTCCTGAAATGGGCTGAAATGAGCCCTCTAGACAGCATCTGGTATCACTATGTTGATCATGGCGGCGGCGTGCCATCCGGATGCCCAATCGCGAGTCCAAGAAGAATTAGATGATGTCGTCGGGAGGGACAGAGGTATTTCGATCCGTACGAAATCTTTGAGATCCTAATGATTGCTTCTAGTACCCTCGTTTGGAGATTGGGAGACGCTCCCTCAACTACAGGCATTCATACTCGAAGCATTGCGTTGGAGACCTGTTGCACCGTTGGGTACGTTCATTCCCACATCGAACGTGGAAGCTTGGTATATGCTCGGCTAGGCGTCGCACACCGTGCGACGAGGGACATCATCTGGGTAATGCGCCGCGTTTTTCACGATATGTTTTACGAGGGCATTGACGAACATGGGTGTGACAGAGGGACGTGTGTATACCCGCTGGAGCGACCGTCTTGGGATGTCACTGGCAGGTCATCTTCAGATCACGCTCGTTATCGCTGACGCTTTCGTACAGGGCGATCTCACGCGATCCAGAGGTGTTCCCGAACCCAGACACGTTTGATCCACAGCGCTGGCTCGGCGACGACGGACGAGTGAAATCGGACATGCATTTCTATACGTATGGTTTCGGTCGAAGGTGCGTCCTGCGCTCTCTTCGAGTTGGTGTACCATCACGACTGAATGGGTATGTAGAGTGTGTCCCGGACGACACGTTGCGAACCGATCGCTGTATATCCATCTCGCGCTGCTTTTGTGGGCGTTTCGTATTTCTGAACGACCGGACGCACCGATCGATCTTGGGAATGGGTTCGAGGACCCGATCGTGTTTCGGCCGGATGCGTTTGAGGCAAGTTTTGAGCCGAGGGTGGAGGTGGGGCTGTTGAGGGCGTTGGTGGGGTGATGGCGGTGTATGTACGTGTGTGTGTGGTTTTTTGGGAACGTGGTTTGGTTTCTTGTTGGAAGGGTAGTATACTAATGACTTAATGACTCGTATAGTAACTGTAGAATTCTTGTAGGAATCTGGTGTTCCTCAGATATAGACATCACGCACGCACTTTGAATCGGGGTACCTATCGGTGCAAGATATACCGGGTACCTGAACAAAGAGGCTGTAGTATGTCACAAGCTTCATGTCTGCTTCCACCGACATCGCCTAGTAGAAATTACCTGAATCACAAGGTCAAAATGTGCCACTGGTAGGCCGTCGGATCATCATTAGAAGAAGTTAGACTAGAGTTACTAATCCACTTCAATTCGCTCGTCGGTGACTCACGTGGCATGCTTACAAACTCGGCACGTGACGGCAGTACAATGTGGCACGAGAATTCGAAAGACAAGATACACAACTAGTTCTCAAATTCCGCCTGGTGCTGCGAGATTCGAGAAATGTTGCCTGGCAGAGAGGGATTCCACAGAGACAGTAGATGAATTTTCATCAGCCCCATCAGGTTAGGTTACGTATCGCTGACTTGAACGTCAAATCAAAGTGATGCGGACTATGCGAACCATTATTGTCCAAATGCGGTCCGTCACTCTGAACTGACTCGAAAAAAAGGTTGGTTTTCGAAGGGTTTCTTTCAAATAACTAGGGAACAAGACACGTTTTCACCCCGTCGGAACAAAGGCATATCAGGGGATACAGCAGAGGCCCCGAAGGACGCCATTCTTGACATTTTGAATGATCCGAAACGAACTGCCAGCAGCAATAAATATTATTCGATGGCTACAACTTAGTTGAGTCCTCGAGTATACAGTTTCGACAGACACACATGATGTTCTCCAACTAATAAACTGGTGAGCATCAAGCTGAAATGATTATAACGTCCATGGACTTCTAAATTCCCAACAGTGATTGTCATCATCTAATCAGACCAAAACATCCGAACCAAAAACTTGCCTGAGTGTTACGCCGATCATCGTCCGAGATATCATTCAACGATCCCAAATTTCGGATGTCAGTACCGTCCAAGTAAAACACTGCTTCACCCCGAATGTAATCCCGGGCATTCAGATTACCAAGGACGGTGTTGCAATAGGCAGAACAAATCGGAATCCCGAAAATGGCGTAAAATTGATTCGTCGGAAACAAGTGCATCTGATGTGGCCACATTAGATTACATTGTGGCCATGAATTTACGAGACAAGCGACGCACCAGAATGAGGGTCAACATAGAAAAGATCGATGTCCAGATACCCGTGAGCACTGCAAACGAAATAAGGCGCTGAAAAACGTGCGAAGTACTTATGCGCGTCATCCATCAGACAAAGACATATGCGGAGTATGCACAGTGAGAACTTACCTTGCAAATCCAATAAGATGACGCTTGCGAAGAAGTAAGAAGGTCATGAAAATGGATATAAGAACATCCATTATGGTGCTCGTAACGAGGCCCACGGTGGCAACAGTCTATCCACCAAATGTTAGAAATTCTTCCAAGTCAGATCTGAGTTCTGATATATTCATACAATGGATATGTGGCCATTCATGATTCCAGGCCGAACGACACATGTACTGGAAGCAAATAGGACACAAGCATGAGTAGATAGCCACCTAGGCGAAAGAGCGAACAAACCCGTTTGCACAGTACAATGGCCTCAGAACAAAAACTAAAGGGTATGGCATCAACGGTTACGGATGTATGCAACAAAATCCAAACATAATCTCACTGGCACCAGAGACTGATGTTGACTAACTATCAGTGTTCGATTACCAAACGTCACTCTTACCGAGTTCTATCAGTGCTGGAATAATCTATGTTGCCGGGATTAAACAAGACCGACTCAGAAATTTATCATTTGTGTGGATCACTTACCCACACAACGAATAATAGAATCTTCTTCCCGCCGACTGAGCAATTATCAATGAATAGAATAACTTAGAGTGCAAGACATACACATATATGCCCTGTAGATGAAAAAGCCTTGTGTAGCCACCGCAACAACAGCCTAAATAAAATGAGTATCCCAAAGAGGGAAAAAAAGTATATAGGCACCGTGAAGAGTAGCTGTAACTGCAATTTGTCAGCGGGGGTCTAGAAACACAAGAGTAGGACTAACATTAGTCTCCGGTGGGATGTCTGCAATAGCAAGTAACGATGTTGATGGAGAAGATGCGTTTTCCAGGCCCGTGACGATGTATTTATACACTAAACGAGACATGAGGTGAGCAAGACACGATGCGGAGCTGCCATGCAAGCTGAGATTTGAAAACAAACCACCAGAAATAGTCAAGGCTAGATGAATCGTATCGAGTACCCTATCACAGAGTATTAGTAAGGACAAATTTCTATGCAGGGTATGGTAGCTCCTCACCATATAGCTGCTACCTGGAAAGGATGGTTCATTAGTAGTATCTTGGATTTGCTCAAACCACTAGTGCTCACAAATTTCTTCGTGTACTGTGGATCATTCTGATAGCTAGAGCGAGGATATAATAAGCATTGAAAAGGATGTATGCTCGTACACCATACCGGGAATAATAGAAAAATCTGTGGGGTTGGAATCAAGGCACCTTGGTTGTTTGTCACAATACACATCAGAACGAACTACTCACGTTTGCATGCATGTAACACCATAAAACCCAGTGGTCATTATAGCAGAAAAGTACAATGCACCATACTCTTGCCCGTAAAGCGAGAGTAAGCTGGCTGACATGACGCTCCTTGAGGTTTTACTTTGTGTCAAGAGGGAGAGCGCACTACAGATAGACGCCCAACTTCCGACTGATGGAACACAATATATATAGTGCGCTGTTGAGTGGCAGTGTGGCATTTGAGCCCGGGTCAGAATGGAAGCCGAGATGTAAAAGCCATGATGATCGATACGATCGGTGCAGGCACTCGACAACCGGGAAATAGACTTTGTGCCGGATTGTTAGTGTAGGAAGGTTACCAGACACGGTCAGGATAGAGCATTTATAAATTATTGCACTACGAAGTTGTCGCAGCGTCGCGCTGTCGACAGGCTTGGTTCATGATTTTCAAAAATTCAGCATTTGTTCTTGAAGCCATACCGGTCTATAAATACATATTCAGCCCCACCCATACGGAATTATTTGAACATTGTGAGGAAGGCACATCGATGCATCTGACGGGGATCAAATCGATCACAGTGCGTTGTGTGATGCGATCGAGTTAGTCCGAATTGAGCTTGCCTGCTAAGCAAAATCGCCCGCCGCCATGCACTCCTAGATCGTCCGTACCCACCCATCGACGTCACCGCCCTTTTCTTTTCGTCTCTGAGGATTGATTTATCCCTCGAGACGTCGCAACGCTTCGTCTACGCCTCCATTTTCACCGTCTTCGCTCTGTGACTCATCGACGATGCGGCCCGAGGCGAGAGCTGGTGGAAAACTACAATGAACACAGATAGATCGTACTCCACGGTACGTGCCCATATTTATTGGAATAAACCATGTTTTCTCTGAGCTGAAATGAGAGTGTATGCGGTTTAGTTTTGCCACAGCAGCCATTCTATGGTGCTCTTAGCTTAGCCACCGCGGCCAGTTTAGTGGGCGAAAATATGATAACCCTAACCCAAGGTGACCTGACCGTCACTCCACTTCCCGAACCTCGTTGCACACGATAAACCGACTCCGGATCGATACTCGGCCGCAGCGCTGCCACGAATCACCGCTCCTCCTGTACAATCTATTGTTGGAAAGGGTCTGGATCGAGTATTTGTCGGCCTCATCTCGTCCAGAACAAGGTGACCGAGCATGGGACCCACAAGAACCCAGCGCAGCAGCCGGCATCCTAGTAAGCTTCCCGGCCAACCCTGGAAATCGATTAGAATTTATTTTGCCTTGTGGTCTAAGCTTAAATCTGGATAGCAGCCCGCCTGCAACATGGAGTAAATTCGCCACTCAAGCTGCACACTACACGCATCGCTTTCGCTCTTAACTAGCGACTCGTCATCTTTTCCGTCGTTCGCCGGAGATTGGAGCGTTCTCAAGCAGCATTCATCGTCGAAGCGGCATCATACTTCGCGCGATGGGATTCACAACGGGAACCGTCATCGGACAACATCCCTGGTGTTTTCACATCTACCGCGTCGGCAGTATCTGGGGTGACGACAAGATCATCCGGGCAGACGACAGGAAAACGCCATGTTTATGACTTTTTTGCCTCTTCGCAAGCGCCATCTTATTGGATTTGTGAGGTAGGCTCTCACTGTGCATACTTGCGCATGTCTTTGTCTGATGGATGATGCACATAAGAACTTCGCACCTGTTGCAGCACAGGACGTTATGATCATTTCATCTTGATGTACACCAGTTTATTAGTTGGAGAACATCAAGGTTGTCTGTCAAAACAGTATACACTGGCTGTTTGTTTCTTACGCGAAACTATTTATTATGTATCACGAGTATGTCTGTCGTTCACTTATTATTTGAAGAATGAGCAGACTGTTTTAAACTTTCAAACTCGTGATACAAGAGTAAAAGTGACCTGGCTTGATCTGGTCAATACGCTTGGGTGTTGTTCGACAAAAGGACATCGCCATTGTATCAAGACAGCAGCTCCCTCAATCGCCGCTCTTCCACCCTCGGTATATAATCCACCTCAAATGGATCGGATTGAAATATGATTATGTGCTTGAAGCCATTGGCAGGGTCGATCGGTGCATCAGGTCGTTCCAGAATGCGGAACGACCACAGTAGCAACGCAGCGTTGATATACAGCGACCGGTTTGCGATATGCTGACCGGGGCAAACTCTACTCGCGTCCGATCGTTAGCCCGCCCCGGTGGACTTGATTGTAGTAAACAAAACCAGGCACCGCATACATACCTTCGGCCAAACCCATACGTGTAAAAATGCATGTCCGTCCTGATCTGTCCTTCTTCTGTTATCCAGCGTTGCGGATTGAACTTTTCAGGATCAGGGAACGCCACTGGGTCTCGCGAGATTGCCCTGGTAGAAGTTACGCTACATGAAACAATGCTCAAGAGGGTGACTGTGCATGAGGACGTACCAGTGACAACCCAAAACAGTCGCCCCAGAAGGAATACACTGTCCCTTCTACAGGAAAGGATTATCAGAGCTGTTGCAAGTCAAGGTGGGTTTGTAAGAGTAAATAACATACCCAGATAATATCCTTCGTTGCACGGTGTGAGAAGCCTAGCATACAAGTACGCATTGAACTTCCATGTTGCCACAAATTGGAGAAGAAAACGAAGAAAACGTACCCATAGGTGTCACTGGCCTCAAGCGCAAAGCCTCGAGCACAAATGCTTGGAGCTGTGGCAGATGATCCTTATCGGCAAACGTGGGTACTGTATTCTTTGGTCAGGACCTCCAGAGTGTGGAACACCAAATCACGGATCAGATACCTCTGTCTTTTCCCACAATATTATCTAGTTCTTCTTGGACACGGGCTTGCGCATCTGGGTACCATGCTGCTGCCATAATCATCACACTGATACCGGATGAAGTCTGAAGAGGAATAGTCAAATACATTCCGGTGAGAAAAAAATAAATACAGTTTCGAAGGCGGCACCAAAAAGGACGCCAGCGAGATAGGCCATCTCATCGTTCGACAGTCGGTGGTCATCGATGTTCTCGAGGAGCATTTTTCCAAATGACGGGTTAGCATTGTTCATTGTCTGAAATACAAGGAGAAATGTGATGTGCTGTCAGCTCATATCTTTCGATATAACAACACGCACCATATCTTCCCTGACTCTGTTCAACTGGTCACGAAAGAGTGATAGCTCGAATTGATGGAACTCCTTGAGCTGGTGACCATACCCAGGCACATATCTTAACCACGGGAAACGGTCCACGAGATAGGCTCCGGGTCGCATTGCAGACTCAAAGTTCTCCGATGATTGATGTATACGCACCACCTCAGGATCGTCGTTAGTCGTTGGCGACTTCTTGCCATACGCCACACGCAAAATGACTGAAGCAGCATAACTATGTAAATTTAAATCAGCTCAAATCCAATAGAAAGCACAAGAAAATCAAGAAGCTCAATAATCGCGTACCGTTGCACATGTTGTATGTGGTGTTTCGGATCATTCAAAATGTCAAGAATGACATCCTTCGCGTCCTCTGCTTGGACCCCCTCGTATACTTCTGCCACTTTGGGTTGAAGATGGGCATGTACTGCTCGTCTGAAACGACGGAAACGTTCTCCAACGGGCTCGAAGAGGATATTCATGCCACCCGAGTATAATTCCCCTAAAGCTATCGTCTGGGGGCGGTCAACTAATACTGCGCCTTCCTTTTCCATTATTTCGGTCGCCGCCTATGAAAGGTACGAAGTGTGGACTGAATGGAAGTGACAAGATACCACTGTGCAGACGTACGTCCATACGACCGATGACAATTGTCACCTGGCTTCCATTCCGGAAGGAAACTACAGGACCGTACTGGTCGACTAGTGCTGCGAGCGCGCGTGGGACACTGTGGGGGTTGTCGAACAGTCACCTCCAACGTGTCCCTCTCCGTAATGAGAATAACATACTCTTGTGTTGGAAGCGGGTCCTGCCAGAACCAACAGGCAGATGGACCAGGAGGGAATGGGACACCGTTCTTGCGAGACGGGCTCCATGCGAGTCTCCTGGACAATAGAGCGAATACGGTTATAGCAGCTACGCCACCAGCCAAGTATGGGAGTATCCGGGCTGGAACGACGGAGGCAGCATCGATCGTGGACATCTGGATGAGATATGATTCGAGTAGCTCGTATTCCAAAAACCAGACATATGCCCGCCATACATCCTTTAGTATCCCTCTTAGGATCCATCGTTCCGACCGGGTGAAGACGTGTCCTTATCGTTCTCCAGTGACCGGTTGTTTTTGTCACTTGAGTGGCTGTGCGAGTCAAGCGACGTCATCTGTGTTGTCCGCTGACTCGTAGGCTTAGCACGTGGCCGCAGCGAAAGCACCTCGCCATTCCGTAGAAGAAAACACGCGATTTAAGCCTGTAGGATACTCTTGTCTGGAACAATATCAATGATGCAGACGTACGCCCTTGCCCGCACACCCCCCCTCAACGTGGTGCCCTACGCTACAGAGAAAAGTAAGTTTCGCCTGTCGTCTCGGCGGTCTATATTTCATAAACTCCTGTTCAGATTTCAAGCCCTGCGTGAAAATTTTGATCAAGTCACCGCTGTGCGTGGAATGTCTTTCCCCAAATGCATGCCCGCCGATTGTCTCTGTCACTTTAGCTACACGACAAATACAAGCGCGACCTCAAACTCGCCGAGACACGGGCACACAAACTCCAATCCGAAAACGAGTATGTGTCCCCACACGCATCATGTTTCATTTAGACATATTTTGGGGGGGTTGACGTTTCATAGTTTGCTTTTGGATGCTATCAGTATCGCCGTACCCCGCATAGTCTGCGCACGTTATCGTTTAGCACTTCAAGCATGCCATAGTGACGATGAGGCTTACTCATACCTTGTGCATTCGTCGTTTGAGAAGGTGGGAACAAGAGAAGGACAACGATAAAAGCGACCCAGGACACGGCAACGATACTGACGGGCATATACCATTTACCGAGCGTGAAGTATCCCGGAACGAGCACGTCCCGTCGTAATCCGCAGAAAAATGGGTGTGGCGTATGATACGTATCAGCCGATCACGGACGGGCTAGGGTGATACGTCAAGAACAAAAACATATGCAAAATAGTGAAAAGAACAGACCCGGCGAGCGAAGATAACGTGGCAGCAGAAAAGCCGAGAAGACCACAGAGGGTAGCAGAGACCATGACGAACCAGGCGGGTGGACACTGACGGGTTGTAAGGCAACCATGTTCTCTTCGTAACCAGCGTCTGACAGCAGATTAGACGATTCTGCAGTGCACAATTCGGAAGAGGTCGCAAGTGCCCAACGAAGTGCCTCGTTGCCATCATCCTTGGTGTGGCAATCACCGAAATTTTCGGATAGCTAGTGCTCGTCGCAACATCATTTGTCACGGCGTCTGTTTCCTCGCTGCTCGCCTCGGAATTGCCATTGACGATGGGCCAGCTGTTATTAGACGTACTGGGAAAACGGGACATGTTGGCGATCTGGAGTTTCATCACCATTGTCCAGGTTGACGCCTCCCGCGCTTTCGCGCGAGACAATGCGCTCCCCGGATCGCGCTGGTGGAAGCAAATTGATCGGCGCACACACGGGAGCTGTGAACGCCAACAAGAATCCCCAGCCGTCTGGAGAAGATGGTTCATCCGTCTATCTAGGACGACATACTCGAGACCCAACCGGTATTGTTCTCGAACAATGTAAAGGCATCTTTCGTCGATACCAAAGCATACGAGAAAAACAACGATTGCAGTAATTGTTCCCGGGATACAAATTAGACATACCGTTCACGATGACATATAAAAGGTTAAATCGTCCAAGGACGTTCGTCGCGGCGGAGCAAACGAGACCGTGACAAAACAAGACTGCTAGCATTATCCCATAGGTGGCGCTCGAATTCAATATGAGCGCCTCATCCGATCCTACCGTGATGGCCGACGTGATCATCTGCGCGCTGTCAGAGTCATCGTCAGACGCATGCAATTTCGAGGAACAGTGACGCTAGAAGACCATGTAAAGTCGATCGAACACACGATCGTGATTTGACCCGTGATGCTAGCCCACCCGATGATCCAGCTCGCCAAAGCAGCGTATTTCGGAGGCGCCAGTTTGGTGGAGAAGTAGTATAACCCGGCGGATGTCCTCCATTGAGCGAGCCGTCGACTTGAATTGGGGACTGATCATAAAGACTATCAGCGAGAGTCCGACTTTTTCGACAAGGCTGATGATGGATCTTCCTTGGCGGAGGTGAGGTACAACTTGTGGTATAAAAATCCAAGTTGAATCTGACATGCGTGTCTAGAGCGAGGCCGAGGAGAGATCCGATACCGAACCCGAATTCGAGGCGGATCCAGAGGATTTCATCTCGAAAGGGAGCAGCAACGAGTAAGGCTCCATTCGGGAAGTGGATCGTTCGACGAAGAGACTGGCGAAGGGGATGTCGGCCAGTGGAACGAGCTAGAACGGAATGCGGCCAAATGTACGTGCTTGACGATATTTGGAGATGCGCTTTCGAAGCGGGCAGAGGCTGCCAAGGGAGCTGGACAATTCGGACGACAATCGGCCGAAAAAGAAGGGGGCAGCTGCGAAGGGCATGGCAAACGGAAAGCAACAATCCTTCAGCCCCAACTCTTTTTTTAAAATACATAAACCCTTTGGAAAGGCATCCAATAGAAGAAACACACCACAAGTGGCAATAAAGACTATTCTATGTCTACAACTTAGTTGAGCCTCGAGTATACAGTTTCGACAGACACCCATGATATTCTCCAATTAATAAACTGGTGGGCATCAAGTTGAAATGATCATAACGTCCATGGACTTCTAAATTCCCAACAGTGACTGTCATCATCTAATCAGACCACAGCATCCGAATCAAAAACTCACCTGAGTAGTACGCCGATCGTTGTTCAAGATACCATTCGAAGTTCGCAAATTTCGGACGTCAGTACCGTCCAAGTAAAACACTGCTTCACCCCGAATGTAATCCCGGGCATTCAGATTACCAAGGACGGTGTTGCAATAGGCAGAACAAATCGGAATCCCGAAAATGGCGTAAAATTGATTCGTTGGAAACAAGTGCATCTGATGTGGCAACATTAGATTACATTGTGGCCATGAATTTACGAGACAAGCGACGCACCAGAATGAGGGTCAACATAGAAAAGATCGCTGTCCAGGTACCCGTGATCACTGCAAACAAAATAAGGCGCTGCAAAACGTGCGAAGTACTTATGCGCGTCATCCATCAGACAAAGACATGCGCGAGTATGCAGTGAGAGCTTACCTTGCAAATCCAATAAGATGACGCTTGCGAAGAAGTAAGAAGGTCATGAAAATGGATATAAGAACATCCATTATGGTGCCCGCAACGAGGCCCATAGTGGCGACAGTCTATCCACCAAATGTTAGAAATTCCAAGCCAGATCTGAGTTCAGATATATTCATACAATGGATATATGGTCATTCATGATTCCAGGCCGAACGACACATGTACTGGAAGCAAATAGGACACAAGCATGAGTAGATAGCCACCTAGGCGAAAGAGCGAACAAACCCGTTTGCACAGTACAATGGCCTCAGAACAAAAACTAAAGAGTATGACATCAAAAGTTAGGGACGTATGCAACAAAATCCAAACATAATCTTACTGGTCCCAGTGACTGATGTTGACTAACTATCAGTACTCGATTACCAAACGTCGCTCTTACCGAGTTCTATCAGTGCTGGAATAATCTATGTTGCCGGGATTAAGCAAGACCGACTCGGAAATTTATCATTTGTGTGGACCACTTACCCACACAACGAATAATAGAATCTTTTTCCCGCCGACTGAGCAATTATCAATGAATAGAAGAACAACTTAGAGTTCAAGACATACATATATATACCCTGTAGACGAAAAAGCCTTGTGTGGCCACTGAAACAACAGTCTAAATAAAATGAGTAAACGTCCCAAAGAGGAAAAAAAAGTATATGGGCACCGTGAAGAGTAGTTGTAACTGCAATTTGTCAGTGGGCGTCTAGAAACACAAGAGTAGGACCTACAATAGTCTCCGGTGGGATGTCTGCAATAGCCAATAACGACGTTGACGGAGAATATGCGTTTTCCAGGCCCGTGGCAATGTATTTATACACTAAATGAGACATGAGGTGAGCAAGACACGATGCGGAGTTGCCATGCAAGCTGAGATTCGAAAACAAACCACCAGCAGTAGTCAAGGCTAAATGAATCGTATCGAGTACCCTATCACAGAGTATTAGTAGGGGCAAATTTCTATGCAAGGTAAGGTAGCTCTTCACCATATAGCTGCTACCTGGAAAGAATGGTTCGCTAGTAGCATCCTGGATTTGCTCAGAAAATTTAAACCACTAGTACTCACAAATTTCTTCGTGTACTGTGGATCATTCTGATAGCTGAAGCAAGGATATAATAAGCATTGAAAAGGATGTATGCTCGTACATCATACCGGGAATAATAGAAAAATCTGTGGGGTTGGAAGTAGGGCACCTTGATTGTTTGTCGCAATGCACATCAGAACGAACTACTCACGTTTGCATGCATGTAACACCATAGAAACCAGTGGTCATTATAGCAGAAAAGTACAATGCACCATACTCTTGCCTGTAAAGCGAGAGTAGGCTGGCTGACATGACGCTCCTTGAGGTTTTACTTTGTGTCAAGAGGAAGAGCGCACTACAGATAGACGCCACAACTTCGGGCTGATCCGGGACACAAATATATGTTTGTTGAGTGGCTGTGTGGCATTTGAGCCCGGGTCAGACTCGGAATGGAAGCCTGTAAAATTGATGTGATCAATGCGAATACTCAACAACTGGGAAATAGACACTGTGCCGGATTGTTAATGTAGGAACGTTACCAGACACGGTCAAGATAGAGCGTCGACAGGCTTAATTCGTGATTTCAAAATTTCAGTTTTCGTTCTTGAAGCCATAGGCCCATAATACTTTATCACACGGAATGATTTCGTTGGAAGACGTGTGAGAAGAAATGCACAGACTATTGACCATGCATCTGACGGGGATCACGATGGGCTGTGTGACAGTGTCATCGAGTTAGTCCGAATGGAGCTCAGCCGGAGGATGTGGTAGAACGCTATATTTACTCCATGTCCTACATAGCACTGCGGTCCGCGGACGCTCGTCCCCAAAATCGCCGTGCACTGGGCCTGGATCGCCCGTATCCACCCATCGACCTCATCGCCCTTTTCTTCTCGTCTCTGAGGATTGATTTGTTTAGTACGCCACTATCTTCACCGTCTTCGCTCTGCGAATCGACGATGCGGTCTGAGGCGAGAACTCATGGAAACACTACATAGATCGTACCCTACGGTACGTGCCCATATTTATTGGAATGAACCATGTTTTCTCTGAGCTGACGCGAGAGCGTATGCGCTTTAGTTTCGCCGCACTGGCAGTCATTCTACGTGTGGCGTACGGCTCCGACGTCCGACGACGACCCAGAAGTAGTGCCTGAAACGGTAATGGTACCTGCCAGAACCTGTCTCATAGATCGTATTCCCGTTCCATGAATATGAATTTGTAGGACCAGTTGAATCGATTGAGAGAAGATGTGGTACGTGACAGATCCTGATACTGGTTCCTACGAGGATTCAGGCAAAAAAACGGCGCTTGACCGTCGTTTGGAAAGACGCTCCTTGAGCATACTTATGACACAGGTTGTCAGATGACGAGATGGTTTATCTTGCTGGGAGCCACTTTCCAACACCGTATGTTTTACCCCG
This sequence comes from Austroboletus novae-zelandiae, assembly GCA_038090275.1. NCBI lineage: Eukaryota > Fungi > Basidiomycota > Agaricomycetes > Boletales > Boletaceae > Austroboletus > Austroboletus novae-zelandiae. The sequence continues at coordinate 92,276 of JBBPML010000052.1, read as the reverse complement.
TCCTGCTCGCATAAATATACTAAAAGGGTGTAATGTAAGAGCACTGGGGCGATGATGTTGCAATGGTGTTGCAGCGCCAAAGCTTTTGTCAGGAAGCTATGAAGTCAAAACCGAGCGGAAAAACTTACCTGCATCACTTTCACTGCTCTCGGTGACCCTTTCACCCATCCGGAGGATGAATGTCGAACAGCCTTACCCTAGGAAAGCTACACCAAACATCCATGTCCAATAAGCTTTCTCCCGATGCAGAAAGCGATCAGGGTGACAGTAGAATGGCTAACAATATGCATAAATAAATATCCCACTTGTGCAGGCTGATTTACGGGTATCGTTGCCCATTGGATGGTAGGGAGTTGCTCTACAACATTAGGCGAATTATACATATGCTTGTGGGACCACCGGCATGAGCAGGATCCACATGCTATTAGGAGTTTCGGCATTACTTCATGCCAACAGCTCCCGCAGTTTCCTCTCCTCCATCCTAGGTACAAACTCCACCTCAAAGGGTTCGGCATGGAATACGACCGGATCCTCAAACCCGATCGTGTCAGGGTCGATCGGCGCATTTGGTTTTTGTAATATACGGAACGACCAAAGCAGCGTCGCTAGGTTAATATAGAGCGATCGATCCGCAATGTGTTGGCCAGGACAAACTCTACATGTGTTGTCTGTGAGCATCATGATATCATATCGATACGGCGTGCAACGCACCTTCGACCAAAGCCATACGTGTAGAAATGCATGTCCTTCCTGACGCATCCGCCTTCGGTGAGCCAGCGATTAGGATTGAACATATCCGGATCTGGGAACACTTCCGGGTCTCGGGAGATTGCCCTAGGAAGTAGGAGTATGGGGTCAATGGCAGTCAATTTACGAGGGCGGACACGATAGCATACCAATGGCATCCTAAAACTGTCGCTCCGGCAGGGATACACATGCCCTTCTATAGAATCACGACCATCAATACACTCAAAGGTACATCTCGAAGATCAAGACGCGTACCCAAATGATATCCTTGGTCGCACGATGCGTAAAGCCTGGAATACACGCATACACTGAGCTTCCGCGATGTCTTGGTAACCAAAAGAACTTACCCATCGGTGCCACGGGCTTCCAGCGTAACGTTTCCAGCATAAACGCTTGCAGTCGAGGGAGCATATCCTTGTCCGCAAATGTGGGCGCTGGATTTATCGTCAAAACACTTCAAAGCGGTGACAAACAAGGCCAGAATACTGTACCTCTGTCCCGCCCAACGACTTCATCTAATTCCTCTTGAACGCGTGATTGTGCTTCAGGATGACATGCCGCCGCCAAAATCATTGCAGTGATACCAGAAGCGGACTAGAGTAGGAGAGGGGAGAAAGTTATGTTCATTTCGGTTGCATATTTCAAGTGTGGTCAGAACATACGGTGTCTGAGCCTGCACCAAAGAGGGCGCCAGCGAGGTACGCCATTTCATCGTCCGACAACCGGTGGTCATTCGTGTGCTCGAGAAGCATTCTTCCAAAGGACGGCCCCGCATCGTTTATTGCCTAAAAATCCCAAACATGCTTGATTAAAACATCCCTCGAATCTTCAGACGAGAACTTTCCATACCATATCCGCCCTGACTCGGTCCAACTGGCCCCGAAAGAGGGCAACCTCATAATCATGGTATTCCTGGAGTTCACGGCCATAGCCGGGCAAGTATTTCAACCAGGGAATACGATCCACAAGGTAGGCTCCAGGACGCAGTGTCGTTTGGAATCTCTTCGTTACTTTATGGATGCGCACCACCTCGGGATCGTCATTGAATGTCGGGGACTTCTTACCGTATGCAACGCGCAAAATAACAGATGATGCATAACTAAAAACACGAGGATGGAATGTCAGCTCAGAAGTCCCAAGAACCACAGACAGATATGTATGCACCGTTCTGCATGACGCATAAACCGTTTCGGGTCGTTCAAGACATCAAAAATGACATCCTTGACGGCCTCCAGTTGAAATTCTTCATATGCTTCGGCTGCTTTTGGTCGAAGATGGGTATGCGCAGCTCGTCTCAGACGACGAAATCTTTCTCCGTTATGTTCCAACACGATACGCATCCCGTGCGAGAGAAGTTCGCTCGCTGCGATTTGCTGAGGTCGATCAACAAGTACTCCGCCTTCTTTCTCCATTATATCAGTAGCAACCTATAGAAGAGAGTAGGATTTATGTCAGTCTCGAACCCGGATCGAAATAGCAAATCGACGAATGCAACTTACTTCCATACGGCCAATGACAATGGTTACCTGACTACCGTTCCGCAAAGAAACGACGGGCCCGTACTGGTCGACCAACGCTGCGAGCTCACGAACAACACTATCAAAATTGAATATAAGAGAAGAGTTTAGTTCAGTTTCCTCAGTTGACACGAGATACGATGAAAATGAACAAATTGGATGAACATGGTACGTACTTTTGCTGTGGCATCGGGTTCTCCCAGAACCATCTCGCAGGCGGACCAGGGGGGAGTGGAAACCCATTCTTGTCAATCGAACTGTGGGTGAGTTTCTTGGACAGGAAGGCGGTTGCAGTGGCAGTGGCGACACCGCCCGCGAGGTATGCAATGATGTTGTCTTGAAAGGACATTAGAATTTGTCGAAGGGTTTGATGAGGGTGATAGAAATAGAAAACCTTTGAACTGTGGTCGAGCAGACCATTCTCGAGGTCCCGGTTATATACCTGCCGCTAAACTGTGGTCCGTGGATGTGCGTAATGAAAATATTGGGTTGTTGAGCAAATGGCGCTTACAGATCTTCTGAGCTAAATGCTAGTGCGTGCGACTGCGATCGGACGACATCTAGGCATCCGAGTCGGCCGGGGTGACTAATCTCATTCTCGTCATCAGCATTACTGGCTCGCTCTCTTCTCCTCGCCAACAGGTCACCAGGTGGGTGGACCCCTTGCCACCCCGAACGTAATCAACATTATTATGAAGTCGCACTACCAGCAGCACTCTGTTTGAGCAAGTTCAAAGCTTCTTTGAACGATCCCATGGGCTTCTACTTCATTGACGAGACACAGTTTCGTGTGCCAATGTAGGGTATAAAAATTTATTACTGTAATTACACGCGAAACGCGCGTGTAATAGGCAACCTAATAATGCTTTTTATCTTCGACGCTGAACTTCACATTTTTAACTAAAACGGGTATGTACAAAAGGCCCCCGAAAACTTGACAATTGCGCTGCATCTGCAAACCGTCTGAAATGAATCAAGCGATAAGTTGAAAGTTGTCAGTTTACATGCATTACAGTACGTTTCACAGAAAAGCCTTTTGATTGGTGGATCCCTCTCGCGAGATCAGAATCGTGTCCAAATGGGGCAGGCTTCAGGCTAACCCAAAAACAAAAGGACAAAAAATATCCCAAGACGCGTTTTCAACTGCCGATGTGGATATGACAACCCCCGATTGACATAGACATCAGGAACTCTCCGACGCGTTAACATCAACAGTCCAACGATCGTATTTAGCCTCGACCTGCTCCCATAGCTTTCTGCATCTCCTCATATAATCGTTCGCTTCGCCTTCCTCCCAGGAACAATATACCTGTGTATGCAGCCAGGAGAGACAAGGTAGATGCTTGCGCAAAAAATAGAACACCTGATGCGAGTCGCTGATCGGAGAGTTAAGAAACCAAGCCCCAATTACGGATTTGTTGTAGATGCCAGGGTTGATATCCACTGGGACGATCCTAGCGTCGATGGGCAGGCCGAACCGCTGGAGTCGTGGGCAGTAAATCAAAAGCATCAACAACCCACGTAGAGTCGGGTACTTGACCATGGGCCATCCTCCACACTTGAAAATGAGATTAAAGTTCTCGATCGACGGCCAACAGCAAGCCAAAGAAATCAGTTCTGTATCATCAAGAGAAATCTGATTGTCCAGCTCGATGAAGAGATAGCGAATGTGAGAAAAGGACGTGAGAGGAAGTAATGTTTCATAGGTGATACAATAACGCGCGGGGTTACTTTCCAAGGCCTGCATATCGTCAACCTCCATCTCAGTGAAGTCGCTGAAATGGACGCGAAATGACTCGAGGGACTTCGTACGCCGAGGCACAGCAAGCGCATGAAAACAAGCGAGCAGGGATTGGGAATCGGGTGTAGTCCATCTCCCTGAACTAGGGATAACTCGGAACATGATGTCACGAAACAACTGCCACTGTGGTCGTAGAAGACTGGTGATGAAGTTAAGATCGTGTGCGTCCAAGCGAAGTACCTCGACGTTGGGGAATGGTGTATCTGAGGGCGTGATGTCGACACTTTGAGTGAGCACTGTGGAAAGAATCTTGAAATTTCGAGACATGATGATACGCGGAAGAATCGTGGGATCAGTTGGAGGAACGAGAAATTGAAACCTTTCGATTCTCTCGAGGAAACAGAGGCGGTAAAAAGCTTTCGCTAGAGCATCAGGGGTACCACTGACTGAGTCGAAATGGAATGGTTCGATATCCCATGTGAAGGCCTTCAAGTTTGGGCAGAATTCCAAAACTAGATCAACAATCCGTCGCGGCGAGATTATAGATACCAATTTAGCGAGGCGGAAAGAAACAAGTGTGGGGGTGAGGAATGGCCTAATGTAATTGGAGACGATGTTTGACGTATCATTCATCCAGACGAGGGCCCTCAAATTCGGGAAGAGCGAATTATGTGGGAGGGTGGTATTGGAGGAGAACAACCATTTCAACGAGAAAGGAGAGTCCGAACCATTTCGCGCGTAGAACTCTCTAACGCGGACGGTATACCGGCAGATGGTGGCCCATTCGGCCGGAGATAGTGGCGTCTGGGCGTATCAAGTGTCAGAAAGGACATTAAACAAGGGAAGAGGCTAACTTACACTCGCACTGTGTTCAACGTCCACCACTTTGGAACAGCACCGAATGAGAGGGAGGAGAGAGCCTAGCGAGCGCCAAAGACGATCAAGCGAAGGCTCCGAGGTTGCGCGGCATGTCCGAGCAAGCGCATAGCATGCCTGCCGCTTCTCTTTGTAAATTCTATTTCCTGTTGTTAAGTCATCTTCCCAGAGCTCTACAAACCGACATGCTGTAACATGATCCAAGATGGAGTCGAACAGCTCTGGGACCAGAAACGGATTACGCGGGGTCATCGAATCGGCGAGAGACAGGTGGTCCTTAGGAAGTTGGTTTAATATATAGTGTCGGAATTTGCCTATAATTTGAAGTTCGCGTAGGTGCAGCACGTGACCGGCGCGCTCACGTGCACTGTTGTTTTGGTGCCACACAGCGGTCGGTGTTTTCTTTCGAGCTATCCCTTGCAAATGATCGCTTCGTGCTCCTCCTATCGCGCACATCGTCGTTCCCTTTCACCGCGCTGCAGCTGAACGTGTGCATGGGCCCTTACTCATGCCATGTCGTCCGCATGCAACGTGCGTCGCAGTTCCATATCACGCTTATTTCCAAACAAATCATTTCAATGCGCTCTTCCAATCGTATTCCTCCTCTCACTGGTGTAGCAGAACGTGATATCCTTTGTCAACACTGCCGTGGTATCATATTTTAACGTGTCACTGCTCGCGCGCGGCGCGCCCTCTCAGCTTTTTTCAGCTTATCGATCGTCCCCTGCTCCACATGATCGCATTGCGCTCCTATTCATCGCCGCTACAAGACATAGCTTCATGCGCCAATGTAGGGTACGAACTGTAATTAACGCCACCACGCGTCCGAAGGAAACGCGCGGCGTGTCATTGCGGCGGTGTCCAACATAAAGAGGTTCATATTGAAGTCGAAAGCCTACATATAATCAATCAACTCGGCTTCTGCTTTTCCACTCCATCTGGCAGCGTACAAGAGTGAATCGTTGGTGGCGCGGGCGATGTTATGGTTCGATCCTCACCTTTTTTCTTGTCGTTGCAGTGCCATGCGGGCTGTCACAACATTTGGCTGGTTTGATCTGATGTGGCGATGCCACATCTTGCTGAGGCCAGTTATTACGGGGCATTTACACCTGCTGCTCCGTTGCAACGCGTTCCTGATCATTTCCTGACAGAAACTGCTAGCTTGCTCATGTAGACCGACACACCTTTCTGGTTATATGGATCAATGTATAGCGCGTTGTGCTTCTCTGCTGTTATGTCGACGGTATTCTACAGTCTCGCGTGTGTGCAAATGTGAGTACTGCCACTTATGATGTCTTTCAGAAATGTGAACACTTTTCAATCTCACAGATTTCTATTGTTTCCAACTGAGTCAACAACTTTTCTCTTCATCATTTCATCATTCTAGTTATCAAAGCGATCATTGATATCAAGGAACCAGATCGAGCAGAATGATGAATTTCTTCTCAGGTAGCAATTCTGTTGTGACGCGCCATCTTGATCCACTTCTGGACAGACCTATAATATTAATGTTCCATAATAGGGTGCTTGATACCATTCACGAAGGCGTAAAAAATTCCAATCCTCGATAGTGTTTTCAGTTAACACGGGTATGTGGACGGTGACATTTGCTGTCTCGACTCTCATCGTATTCGCTCACGTACTTATGAGTCGTCAAGAACAAATTTCCTGATGTCTCGTATGTCGCTGTTGTATCTGTTCCCATTGATGATGCTCTTCCCTATTTTCAGCATCCCTATTTGTGCTGTTTATTACAACACCCTTCTTGCCAACCTGATTGCTGGAGAATACATCTAGAGTGGAGAACCGATAGAATATGGCGGTATAGACTGGAGTTTGAAGCACCTGATGACATCGTCAATAACGGAGAGCAGGCATATCAAAATGTGAGTTTCCTTGTTCATTTCAAGTCGTGGCAGTCAGAGGTTGTAGGGCACGACCTGATTGATAATGATCCTTGTAGGGAATTCAATGCAAGGCTACGCAGGTAGAGATCTTATAAGTGTTATGTCTATACGTTACCAGTCGACATGATTTCATCTCGCTCTTCATATCTGGTTTCCTTCCGTTTTGATTTCCTACTATGCTTCATGCATGTCCACTGTTGGAAACAGTGGCAAAGAGGAAGTCACAAATATGCACAAGTCCAATGGTATCACAATCGCCTTATCTGTATACCTCGCCAATTGCCATATCGTGTGCCACGATCAGCATTGAACTTCAACATTCCCTAAGTCACTGCCTCTGGGAATCTAAGTACATCTCAACTCGAAGGTTTGACCCTCTGATAGAGAAACGTTGATAAAGATGGGCACAGGTTCAATAGACTCTGCCCTGGTTGACATGCCACCTGTAGTTTGTCTCTCTCTTGCCTACATTGAGATATCGATCCCTGTGCTCTGCCCTCTGCCCCTCTCTCAGGCTCTGTCTTTATAATTTGCACAAGTACATATATATGCGTCGGATGATTGATTTAATGGGTCAACAACATGTGGATGTGGATCGAATCATCATGATTATGGGGTTGGTAGCATCATACACACGTAACGCTGTTGCGAGACATCAAGCGAAAGCCGAGCACGACCGTCGTGGCCATATGGTAGAATAGACCCTTGTGATCGCCGTGCACTGCCATGCTCACACTAACACCGTTCGAACCACTCGCGGAAGAGGAGCACCGCGAGAAGCTTACATGTCTGCGCTCTAAGATAAGTGCAAAACACGTCGCCAAGGCAGAGCTAGGAAGTCGAACGACCGAAAGGGTTTGGCGTATCTGAGTGACTGAGTCTCCGGGGGTACTTGCTTATCCGTTACCTACTTACTCATATGCTGTGCTAGGTTCTGAACTCCGATACAACCGGCCGCAGCGAAATTATGCAACCCACAAGAGTCCTCGAGTCGTGTCGAAACCCTCGAAAACACTCTTTTCTTTTCTTTTTCACTCGATACAATGATGTACTGGATTCGGTGCTATGTACCGGCCGTCATGTCATTGTGCAAATCGCTGACGCTCTATCATTGCGGCGTTTTTTTATACCGCGCTGAATTTGATACATCAATGGAGCCAGATCTGATGTGACCGGCCATTATATAGATGCCCCATTTCGTCTATAATGTGGACCACTTCCTGTTTACAGCCCACTTCTGGCCCATGTCGACCAGCGAGCTTTACGCGCTATACGCGCCATTGTACGGCACGTGGTACTTCACTGGTCTCCTGTCGACTGTATTTTACGCTTTTGCATGTGTGCAGACGTGAGTATCTCTGTTTATTGCAGATGCGTGTTGAAATATGAACACTTTTTTTCAGATTCTTCTATTTTACTCGGTAGAGTCAACGCTCTGTGCTTTCCTTCCTCGACTTAGTGTCTTCATTCTAGTTATGAGAATGATCCTCGGCATATAAAGATCATTGTATGTTAAGTCTATGAACGAGCTAGCTTAGCATAATGACATCTTTCTTTTTAGGTGGCAGCTTTACTGTATGTTCCACTTTGCTTTACTTCGCTGAAACACGGCTGATGTTTCATATAGGTTGATGAACACAATCCATGAAATTTTAATTATTTTTGGCTGTTCGTTTTTCAATTTGGATCTCAAGTTCACAACTGGCAGTTTTGTTTATATGATTCCCTGCATAGTGTACAGATTCATTATTGACGCCCTGTATCAATCATTCACGTCACCGAGCACCGGGTCGCTGACATCGCCCGTGGCGGGATCGCTCATATCAACGTATCCTAGCTCGCTTGTTGTAAGTTCTATCCTAGACTTTCTTCAGATGTACACTAACAAATTTACAGTATCAGCTGGTCTTCACAGTACTTGATTTACTCTTGTTCTTGGAACACGTGCTGATTTTATTCAGGCGCTCATTGAAGCTACTGTACAAGGGTTTTTTGTCTACCGCATCTATATCTGTATGTCCCAGGCTTTTAGTTCTTTTCCCTACTACTCACGCACAACCACTTAGTTAGCGGAAATATTATTGCACCGGTCTTATGGGTAGGAGGTTCATTTGCACAAGAAGTTCCGGGTGTAATTTTTCGTAATTTAGGTTATCCCGGCATTGGTGCAACTGGGTAAGATTATCACTAACTGTAAAAGACTCGTGCCTGATGATGTTTTATATGTCAGTCTCTGCTATGGGTATGTCACCATCCTTTGGTTTCATTCGCATACCTGGATGTTAATAGTTATCTCAAGCTTACGTGGCAAAAGTGCTGCAAATTGCAAAGAGGTTTGTTCGTTCTGCTTAGGCCATGAATATGTTTTCTGATGCGTATTTCTTTTTCTACTTAAGCGCGCATGTGCTTGATATCTCTACGCTGACTGAAAGTACCGCTCAGGTAGGGATACGCTTTATCATTCACATTCAAAGATCTTAGTGGGCGGACAGACCCTGGCCACTATAATTCTCATAACGACCGCCGCAATTGACGTCTGTCTGTCCATTTACCTAACTTATCTACTTCTCCGTAGGCGTTCCCGTTCTCGAATGGCAAAGTGAGTGTGAACGTCTACGTGACGTCCTACAGAGATTCACGTCATTTTTACCAAAAGGACAACCCACGTTTTGCAACGCATGATTGTGTTTTCAGTCAACACAGGCATATGGACTGCGTTGTTTGCTGTCTTTACCATCATCATGGTGCGTTTCATTAGTCTCTTCAGCCATATTTTTTTCTGATCTGCTGCATGGTAGTTGTACGTTTACCCGTTGACCTTGTACTTCGCGATATTCGGCATTCCGATTTGCTCCGTCTACATCAACACGCTTCTCGCCAACTTGAATGGGAGAACATATGTTCGTGGTGGACAAATGACAGATAATGGCGGTACGGAATTGTTCACGTTCACGCGTGTTGTGGCCGCCGAGAACGTTATCAGCATTGGAGAGCATTCACGCCAAGGGGTGGGTCTCACAGTTCATTTCGAGTCGCAGCGACTGACCGATGATGATCGTTACTTAAAGGGAGTATGGAAGACGACGGAGATGGAGATCTTTGATACTTGATGCCCACGCATCTACTTTGGTTGGAGCGCAGGCTTCAGTGTTTACGTGTAAAAGTGTACGTGCTGTGCGAGTCAGTTTCTTTTGTTTTATTTATTGTGTGTGAAGAGGGAGGTTGATCTTCGCTATGGAATGGACACATCAACTAACTTGCCGCTCTTTGTACGGCTCAATTCGTAAATTCTACGTAGAGTTGGTCTGTCAACTGGTCGTTATGTAGATCACTTTTAAGTAGGAGTTGCTGCGCCAAACTGCCAATACAAGCAACTCCGATCCGATTACGAGTCTTGCATCTACCTTTTGCTAGATTGACAACACTCGATGGCGAGCGACAGAGAGACATTGTTAAACATGGGTTTTGACCCCGCCCGCGTCGATTGTCAGTACTTTCACCCCTTTCTCGCGTCGTCACTCATCTCTCCTGGTCTTCACTACGGTGGACGACGTGCTCATTGTTCCTCGTTCCTTATTCTCTCTCTCTCCGCACGCATCTGCATGGTTCGGACGATCCATCCATGGTGTACACGCTGAACGTCGTGTGGATCGAACATGACCATGGATCCCAACCGGACGTCCGATGTCATGACCACATCATCATCTTGCATGCGTGTCGTCGATAAACGCGCAGGGGCCCTCAAGGCGACCAATAGGCGGGGACTACAACCCGCGATGGATCACTTGCTCGAACACGAGGGCGAAGATATCCCCACGGGCGAGTCGGGTGGTACGACCGTGATCGTTCACGACGAGGACATGGAGGACGAAGCGGGGCTGAGCAACGCTGCGGCAGTGGGTGATCAGGAGGCCAAGGTACGTTGTCGCCGTTTTGTTTTCGTTTCCGTTTTTTTTGTCTGAACTCGTTGTAGAGCGTCAAGTGTGCGATTTGTGGCAAGACGTTTCGGAATACGGCCATGGCGAATTTTCACGCCGAAAAGAGCGGGCACGACCAGTTTGAGGAAAGTACCGAAGAGGTACGTCACACCGGCGGGATGTTCGGATATGGTCATGCTCAGGTTATGACAGATCAAACCGCTCACGGAAGATGAAAAACAACAGAGACTGGAAGAGCTTCGTTCCAAGATGACTGCGAAACGATCCGTCAAGGCAGAACAAGACGCCAAAGAAGCCAAAGAGAACGAAAAGATTCGGCGCAAGCAGGGCAAGGTTGGTCACCCGGGGCCCGGGCGTGTTGCTCGTTCTCACGCTCCTGAGTAGGACCTGAACAAGATCAAGGAAGACCTCAAGGCCAAGGAGATCGTCAAGGAAGCTGAGCAGCGACGACAAGGTAAACGTGCTGTTGTTCTTCAAGACCTCTCTTTAATGACGTGCATATAGACAAGATCAACGACGCCAAGGCGAAAGCGGCCATTCGTGAGCAGATTGAAGCAGACAAGAAAACTCGCGCGGAAAAAGCGGCACGCGAGAAGGCGCTCCGAGAGGGTCGACCGATCGTCGACGCACCCGCCACCTCATCTTCTACCGCCGCCGCCCCTGCCGCCACCGCCCCTGCAGTGGCAGGTAAAGATTTCAAGGACACACGGCTCCAGATTCGGATGGCGAGCGGGGGCACGCCTTACATGACGACGCTGCCGAGCGAGTCGAGTATGTGATCTTATTCAGAGAATATTGTTCCCCCCTTTTTTTTCGCCGCCCTGTCGGTTTAATTTGAAACGGGAGCATTTGAGACTGATCCGATTTCGTCGAACAGCGTTACGCGAGGTCGCCGAGTTTATGGCCGCGCAGACACTCCAGGTCGATGTCGATACGATCACGTTTACCCAGCACTTTCCGAGGTGCGTGTGCGTGGTGTGCACGAAGGCGTGTGTTTGATCTCGCGCGATGTTTTCGGCACCGGATATAGGAAAGCATTTACGCGCGCCGAATTTGGAAAGACGTTGCGCGAATTGGGGTTGACGCCGTCAGCGGTGAGTTGCCTTTACTATTTATATTTTTTCTGATTTTCGTTACGGGATCATGACGGCGTTTGTGTGGATAGGTGTTGATTGCGTCGTGAAGGGACTGCGTAGTGGAAAGAATATACATAAGTACATATGCGTCACGGCCATGAGAAGAAAAACGTATCGCAAAAGTTGCAGGTAAATATGTAATCTAGGGAATCATGATCGTGGCAGTATGCGTACATGCGTCAAGAAAAAGAAGAGTCCTCATGAAAGGAAGATGGATCGTTTTTAATATTCGAGCAGTGTGATCACACCATCAGTGTGTCCGAGTGCGATTCGACCGGCCTCTTCCTCCATCGCGATACGCGTCCACGTGTCGTCGTCGTGCACCCCAAATACCAGCGGCGGTGTTGCTGTTCCTACTCCGTAGCCCTCACCGCTGTCTGCATACATTTGGATCGCATACCCGGCCAGCCGCTGCCCGTGCTCGGTCGGGCCCAGCCACGCCTCAGTGTGGTTATCAAGCCACAGTGCGGTGCCATACCTTCCGAACGCCATCGCCGACTGACCGAACAGACGGACGGGCGAGCACATCGTGTCGACGAAGGACGGGTGCGGGTTATACGGGAGGTCGTACTCGGTCGTGCGCGGCGACCAAGGGGGCGTCGACGGTGGCGTGCGGTTACCCCACGCGGGGTTAGGGTGTAGGACGTAGTGATGTAGTACGTTGACCGGCCAGGGGTATGTGCTTCCAAAGCGCACGAGCATGTGGATAGGTGTGGGACGCGGGCCCGGGGGTATGGAAAGGACGACTTCGTCTGTGGGCCATTGGAATCGGAATTGGGAGAGGGGGTAGGCGATGGGTGTCGTGCGGAGGGGGAGGAGGGTCGGGCGGGGTGTGGTGGCGTATATTTCAAAGGACTGGATGCGGACGACGACGGCGTAGTCGTGTGCGAGGTGGATAGCCTGTATGCGGTCGTCAGGCTGGGGGAGAGTCAGTAAGGAGCATGTATGCGGCGGTGGGTACAGACCTGCGCGAGCGAGGGGTTGATGAGCTGGAGCTTCTCTCGTCGGAGGTCCGCGAGGTCCCAAAGACAGAGCGCGCCGTCGTCCACACGACGGGTGGCGAGGGTGGAGGCACTCAAGAGGTGGAGCTCCCTGATACCATCTATCGTGGCTTCTGTTTCGAAGCCGCACTCAGGGTCCTCAGAATCAAAGTTGATTGAAAACGTTTCCGTCCTACGTCCCACCGTTAATTCAAAAAGAGGAGAAGGGACATCGAGAATGACGTACAGCGCAGACTGCATCGCCAATACGGCCGTGCTTGTGGGATCAGAATTAAGGACGACTCCGCCATACGGGCCATCTGCGTGCCTGAGTTCTGCGACGCATCTTGGGGGGTCGCTGGCGACGTCCCAGCACTGCAAGAGGTATGATCTTGGTCTGGTTGACATGCAGACCGAGATGAGCCATCTGTTCTCTCTGCCGGGGAGGAACTGGAGAAAGATGACGCGGGCGTTGTCCGGGGACGCGCTGAAGGGGAGCTGTCTGCATGGGACGGGGCTGGGGGAGGTCCAGGCGCGACGGAGGGAGATGGCGCGGCGGGTGAGGGACTCGAGGTCGTGAGCAGACAGGTCTGGGAGGGGAGTCGTGCCAAGGTCGGGGTAGGGCAAGTGGCCGTCGAGTACGTGGGCGCGGAAGAGGAGCGCCCAGAGTGTGCGCATGCGTGTGGCCGCACAGATGCTCGTGCAGGTCTGGATGCGATGTGAGAATGCGACGGCAACGAGGCGGCAAAGACGTACGCGACGGAGGGTGAGTATGGTGTGGAGGGGGAGGTGGAGGAGGATGTGGAAGAGGACGTCGAGCGGGACGGGGAGTGCTTCGTTCCACTGGTCTGCCATGGGTTGGACGGTCCGGCGGATTTCTGCGCGGATTTATAGACATGGTGGGGCGAAAAAATCGGATGTTTGAGAGGACCTCGAGGAAGAGAAGGGTCCGCGAAAACCGCGTCTTGGGCTGAGGCTGGCGATTAGATTAGATCCGCATCGGACACTGTCGCGGATTGCCGTTTATATTCAACGTCACCGTCGACTGGAGAGACCTCGACATGGACCAGGACGACTCGCTGGCAACTCCACCGAGGAGACCGTCCACCGCACACGACCGTCCATCCCGCGCCCCCTTCGGCCCTCGCATTCGCACAAAGCGAAAAAACTCGTCCGACGTCACAAGCCCAGGCCCCGCCTCTCCCCTCGTCTCGTCCAACCACTCCACCACAGACGACAACCCGCCCGACACCTCCGCGCTCTCCATCGACCCCTCCATCGACACCGCCCTCGACGCGCCCGGCGACGCCCACAACGCCCACCCACCCTTCACAGCCCGAGCACTTGCCCACCCTGCTCCAGACGCCCACACAGACGTCGCCGTTCAGGCGCCCTCCACTCCCCCGCCCTCGCTCTCATCGCCCCACAACTCGCCCCCGCGCAAGAACCCCTCCGCCCAAAAAGCCCCCGTCGCAACCTTCATCGCCCCACCCCCGCTCACACCCCCTCCCACTGTCACGTTCGACTCCGCACCCATCCCATGGAGAGGCCTCCCCCTCGAAGTAGCCCAATGGACGTTTTCATCCTCCGAGCTCCAGGAAATCGTCTCCACAGCCATCCGTCTCAGCTCCCGCGAGTCCTTTGTTCGTCTTCTCTCCCTCCAGGCCCTCGAGGTCGACATCGTCCACGAGACAGAGCGCCTCGACGCTGAGCGCGCAGCCGCCCAGGCGAAATGGCGCTTCGAGGTCGGGCGACGCACCATGCTCATGCAAGCGCTCAACTCATCCGCGGCCTCTTCGGCACCGAACGGTTCCGGCGCGTACCCAACCGAAACCGCGCCGAGTCCCGTCCCTGCTTTCATCGGCCAGCTCGCCTCCTCCATCGCCTCCTGCGACACCCTCCTCTCCTCTGTCCTCCACTTTCAAGACCAACAGTCCCAAATCGCCATCATCCAGCATCAACATTTCGCCTCCGCCCTTGGCGTTGCACTGAGAAAGCTCAACAGAGCGTACGAACGCCAGGGCCAGGAGTTGAGGCGCGTACAGGCGAGGGTCCAGACCCTCGAGGACGAGCTAGAGGAGGCATGGCGAGAAGCAGAAAAAGTGGCCATCGAATTCGATGATTTTGAACATGATGTACAAAGCGAGTCAGAGGATCTACTCGGTGATTTAGACGAGCCCGAAGATATGACTGTGCAACACCCGGTCCCTCACGAGGTCACGCCAGACCCAGACCCAGAACCAAAGCGGGATGGCGACGAAACAGGTACCCTGGGGGATGCAACGCTTAACTCGGACGTTGCCATCGTGTTGGGTGTTACTGCCACCGCCGTCGCCTCCAAGGCAACTTTTGTCAACAACCTCAAGAACGACAGGTCAGACTCCAAGTCGATCCGATCTGTCAAGTCGACACGCAGTCGACGGTCCACGCGCGATGGGCTCAGTCACGTCACGCGTCTGTCGGCCGCGCGTACGCGGAGTCGTGCTGCATCTAATGCGAGCCTGCGTCTCCCGAAATCTGTGCGCTCGGCATCGTCGACGCATACACCCGCCACCGATCCGCCACCCTTGCCTGCCCTCCCCATTCCAGCCATTCAAGGCCAGTCGTTTTTGGACATGGACAATGCCAACGATCACGTCCGAAAGGCATTCCCACCCAAACGTACGTAAAGTTGCCCCCCTCTCTCATACATACTCAAGTCGCACAGGACACCCTGAGCCAACGCTCGCACTGCCCTGTACTCCACCACCCCATTCAGCGTATCTCCCACAGACCCGAGTCCCGTCTATCTTTCTTGAAACAGACGCGGGGAAGAGCACGCGTCTCAACGGCCTCGATCGGACGCATTCATTGCAAATCTTTTCGTCGCTCACCGGACGGACACCAAAAAAGACCCGACGGAGTAATCTCGTAATGAGCCTGACAGGTTCAGATCGGGGATCGGAGGGCTCCCCCGAGGAGGGTGGCAGTGCCACAGGCACTCCGGGAAATTACCAGAGTCCCAAAAACGGTGGGAACGGAGGCTCGCCGACATCCAACAGCTCCCCTGTTTCCCTTCCCACACACGTTGCGCATTTCCGGGGTCCGAGTGATGCGTCGTCCCGGTCCTCCGGTGTGCCTCGACCTGGTTCCGCCGATGCGCGCTTGACGACGACAGGGGATACGCGGTTACCTATGCTGGCACCCCGGCGGTCGCTTATGAGCCGAGCAAGTTCGGTAATTTTGAGGCGGCTATCGCAGGCGACGACGAGCGGTGGTAACAAGGCATCGTCGTCGCCTATACTTTCGCAACCCAGGTCACGGGAGACGCGATTGAGCACGACGAGCGGGCGGACACAGCTAGAGCGGTGGAAAGAACGGGACGGGGAGGGCGAAGGCGAAGGTGAGGTGATCTTGATCGGATCACCGCATACAGAGTTACTCGACAACCTGTGACCGCCTCGCGAGGAAAAAAAGTCATTCATTTATTTCGTTTTCATCTTTACCCTTTTTTTTGCTTTTTTTCCCTTCATGACACATGCTTACGCTTACTTTGACGTTTTTTTTCTCGTTTCGTCGTTCATGTTCACGATCCTTGCATTTTCCTTTCATTTTTCTCTTCTGCATATTACACACATTGCTAGGACGCTGAAAAGTGGAATTTAGCCCCGTTTCCTTCCTTTTTTTTCTTCATATATTACCCTCTGATCATAGCTACCCTGATCCAACGCAAATGTCTATAGTTCTGTCCTCGTATACATTTATAATAAAGCTGACTAGAATGTACATCGTTGCTCGTTGCCGCAAGGGGCCATTTCTTCGAGACCCAGTTTCACGTCCTAACATTACAGACGAGTAGTGAAAATGATACCTAACCACACAGCTTCGGCTTTCGTTACTTTGGTGCCCTTGGTCAGTCAACGGGAAGCATCTCCTGATGAAGCAGTAGCATTCAGTAACAACAACCACAGATGAACAAAGTACCACACACCAGAGGGATGTCAAGGACATAACCATTTCCTTGATGGTTGTTCCATATGATAGAATTTCCCCAGCTCCCATGTTGAGCACCCATCATAGCAACCAGGGTGGACTAACACATAGTGTACCTTGACTGATACACCTGCCTTCTTTGCTGGTGGGGACTCAGTTGGATTTTCTCCCCTTTCAAGCAGTGCTTGAACATTCTCCATAATCTTGTGTATTACTGTATAGTCCCTTGCTGAACCTCTATGGTCCACAGTTGTGGTCATTTGAAGGATCCAGATGTCTGCAGATCAGAGAGTGAACTTGAGGTCCACCAGAAAAGAGTCGAAGAAGAGTAGGTTGGGCATGTTGGCAATGTAATATTTGCCATTCTGGAGATTTGCAGGAATGGAGTCAAAAGGGACCCGCTCTCACTCAATTTTTGAGAATCCATCAACTTCCAAAGCATTGTCAGGTAAAACAAATCTTGGGGCTTTGAAGTTGCTCTGACTCTTGAAATCCATCTTTTTGAGGGGCCACATGCTGGCAGCAACAGATGCCATGATGGTATGATGAGCGAAAGGCTCAAAAAAGTATCCTGCAAGGCCTCTAGTCATTGGCATAGAAGAAAAGTGTGTGATTAAGCAGTGTGCTTCTTTCTCCTGTGCAGCAAAGAATTTATCTGAGACCTGCTTGCCAATGTGTGCAGACTTGAAGTTGATTTGCCATGGCATTGTGTTCCCATCTCTCCCAACATAATTAAGAGAAATGACATGGTGGAAGCTACCTGTATATGGGAACTGCTGATCATAGGCTAGAACTGTTGCAGCTTTCTTCAACTCCTCCAATTCAATTGAGAGTGCACTAGCATGATCCTTCTCTACTCTGCAGAAGTCATGCATTGCATAAATTATATCTTGGGGAATGGGCCCAAAGCACATGATGAGAGCATCTAAAAGGATGTTGAAAGCCTCAGCTCCTGAGCTGGGGGCATCTTCTCCATGAGTTTTTTTAAGAAAGCGAAAGATACCATGAAAGATTTTTCCTTCCACATATTCATTCTTCCAGTACTGTACTGCACCATCCAAGAACTGCATGAGTGCTGGGAATTGGTAATAGAGGTGTGCACTGCACAGTGAACACATTAAATATGGATATTTTTGCCATCACATAACATCTCACCAGGAAGCAAGCTCTTCACAGGTCCATAGTGGGAACCCAGTGAAAAGAGGACTTTGATTCTTGAGCCACACTTTGTACTGTTTCTGATAAGGGAATGGTGCTTGAACAGGAAAACACCAATCTGGATCAGTTGCAACTGCTGGAGGTTCCTCACTTTGATGAATATCAAAGAGTGACCAAATAAACAGAGATTCTTTGGATGGCCAGGGAAGATCAAGTTCCGATGTCACTTCTTTGGCATAGACTCCATCATGATAGAAGAGGATGGAATGTGTACAAGACATATGAAATAGGACAACTTGCTTCTTCTGCAAGAGAGAGATGAGGAAGTACCAGATGAAAACAGTCTTCCCTGTAAATGGTGATCAAGTAACATGAATAGAAATAAGGATGAAAAGTTCATACCAATTCCTGGTTGTCCTGTTATGATTGCCCCTGTTCTTGGCCTTCTAACAGCCTGATTCCAAACTAGCTTCTCAGCCTCAACATAGCACTCACGAATAAACAGATGATCAACAAGGGATGTTGAGATACCATTATGGGGCCTAAGATTGAGAATCTGGTTGCTTGGAAGGAGATCCTCTTCATTGACATTGCACCACCTATCTGCAAACTGTTGCCATTCTGGATCTGGTTCCCAACGTCTATGGCAGTGTTCAGGCCACTTCCAATTGGTAGGCTCTACATCAACACGGTCAATAATAATGCTATAGTAAACCATGTGGAGTGAGCTCACCAGAGTTAGCTTTGCAGAGTAAATCTACCATTTCTTGAGTGCAATGTCACCATTAGGAGTCAAGGGAGATAAGGTGGAGGCTGGGCGTAACAAGATTAGATAAGCAGAAAAGTAAACAAGGTAAAATCATGGAACTCGATAATGACTGCAAACTGCAGTCACAGACGTTTGACCTCGACGGACAGCATAATTTGCTCGACAAAGTGGCTGCCTTGTTCAATTTTCAGCCCATGAACCACACGGTCTCGGTGGGCATGTGCGTGGTAGGCCGACTCTCATGGACCTAGTTAGAAGGTGAGACACGACGAGAAAACGCATCTTGATTTCGAACTGGAACTGACTCCGCGGAGCAGGTGCAGGTGAACATTCCAGGAGAGAAGAGGTGTCAGCTGGTGTGCGATAAGACAAGATGTGGGGACGACACACCCAAAAGTGGCCTGGGCAAAAAGTGCTTTTCGGCAATAGCCTGGGTAGGTTCTGGCACGAGGCCTTTCACTTAAAACGCTGCCAATTGATCACTCCCTCTTTTTCCCTCCACCCCACCACCAACGATGACTGAATCCCTACAAAACTCGTACGCTGAAAATCTGCAACAAACATTCGGATACCCTTTGCGGTTTCCAGAACCAATGCCTGGACTCCCGTCGTCCTACCAAGAAGACGGTCTTCAAATTGGAGATGTTGGCTGCATCGATAATGATGGTGTATTCGAAGTCCTGTTCAACATTTGTTTTCCCGTAGATCACGAACTACATCGAGGCAAAGATCTTGTCGGTCTTGTAGGACTGACAACATTCGATCCAGACCGAGATTCTCCTACTATTCCTGATGCGATCCCTTCCGGACGTGCAATTTGCCATGGGCTTCGGGGATCTCAGGGAGGTAACATCCAAAGGTAACTTCTTGATTACAGTAAGCCTTTGTTGGCGATAGTATTTACATTATTCGATGAGCGGTGGGCCTTGTGGATTCGTAACCACCGCCACGTCTGGCGCGATCCTTATCCTACCATCAGGCGCTGTGCGCAAAAATCTCAATAGCAGTAAAGAGAAAGTATTTTACAAGTTAGCAGAAGAATACGCGGTCAGATGGTGTCGAGTTAGTGATTGTCGATCGCTCTACCTGATCACTGGGTTCTATAAAACGTCTTCTTGGCATCTGGCTTCGTTCAATAATATTGCACCTACTGGGCAATTTCTACTGCAACGTGACGGCGCTGGAGGAAACATATGGCATTCCGGATGCGACTATCGCGAGAGCAGAGTAAACCAATGCAATGAGAACCAGAGTGTATTCATATCAGGCTTCAAAATTGAAGTGAGCGATTGGGACGATCGTGCCGTAGTTCAGAAGCTACCGATACGCTCACAAAGCAGTTGGCCCGATTTTAGAAAGTTTCTTCCTAATGTCTCGTTTTCTTTTGGGCAATGGGCACCCATCATACCGCCAGGCATACATGCTCCAGAGCAATCTGCTGAGGTACGCATCTTTACGAAAGCCTTAACCAAAAAGATGTCCATGTACTGCTTCAGCTTTTTCACCCATCGAGTATCATCAACCGTCACTTATGGGACAAGGTATGTTTGCAGAGCATCCTAACATACACTATTGTATGCTGAGATTCGAGTACCAAGAATCTGAATGCTCTAGTAACCTGGATTAGTATGCTTACAAATGTTTGCTTTCTGTGCCTTCCTGCGGTCTGGGTTTATCTTCAGAAAGTGTAAGCCTCAGCTTATTTATCGCCCTTCGCCGAACAGCAACAATAATATGCAAAATTCAATGCCCAATTCTGACCCTAACGAAACTCGGCCATGATTTTCCATTAATCGTTTGTGCAACATGCGTTTTATCCTTCGAGGCACTACTGTATCTCCTCCCCGAAACTCTTCGTCAAAAGATACCCCGATTGCTCCCGCTTCTTCTACAACAAGAGGTTTACTGTTTCATATACCTGGACTTGCTCCCTCTGTACCACCACACAAGCGGTTTTGGCGGAACCTTGCGCAAGAGGACATACAAGGGCAACGATGATCAAAGCTTTGTTCTTCTCCCGAGTAACATATTTGCGTCGTCGACAGGAGATACAGATTTTGTGTACGCACATCGGTCGGGTCCCCCACGGAGTCTACCACCGAACACTATCGCCGAACTGCCAACGTCTCGTAGAGTGACCGTTTCCAAAAGGCCACGCATTAACACAGATTCAGATTCGCCGAGGGTCAGGCATCTGACAGTAAGGATATCCATCAATTCAGCGTAGACGTTTGACTGATATTCACATTTGTAGCAAATGGAAAAAAGTTGGGCTCGAAGATGGTCGGAGTGTATAATGACGACGCGTTGGACGAGGCAATTTAGTAACCACGACACAGGAATCAGAACAAGGAAGAACGTGAAACTCTTGTAACCATCCTGAGAGTTTCATTACTGACGGACTGCATTGTTTAGATTACAAAACGTTCCTATTCTTGAGGAACGTGTCTTCGATCGATAAAAACGTTTCCGCCGTGCGTTGATATTCAAACTCTTATCATTGAAACCAATCATTCTGATGGTACTTTCTCTCAGTATCCTTGTATACCCCAGGAGGAAGTATAAGTATAATTCGCGCTCCTGGCACCTTGAGGTCACGTCATCTTCCGCAAGTTTATGCCCTAGTGGCCGCCCTGAATGCCCTTTCCTTTGATGACTACACATCTGGTATGTATGCTCGTCAACATGCACCAGTTATGCTGAAGACAGAACGAATCATTACGTGTAGTCGTCATCATTACTGCTGTTGGATATGATTACGGTGCATTGCAAAGACTGCCTACAAGCTACTGACCTCTGAATGTGTTCTTAGTCCTTACATTCCTCAAAGAGGTATAGTCATCTTGTGATATCGTATGACTTGCTGATGACCCACACAGATAGAATATATCTGGGTCAGCTAGTAAATGTCAAACGGACGCGTTTCTGATATCTCGACGGCAGAGCGAGCCCTGGACTTGGGTCACAACCCTATGCCCCAGATTCCGTAGCATGTGCTGAGATGCTCAATGACTCACAGATTCGTTATTGCGGCCTTTTCTATGTTATGTGAGTCTGGAGTTTATGTCATGGGACGTACTTCTGAATACCAGGATCAGTGGCTTCGTTCGTATGTCTCTCCTGTTTCGAGCTCGAAACATGAGGCTCATCAAAACGCAACTCAAGCCGGCAGCAGCTTTTATTCTGCCCCCCCCCCAAAGTAGTATGTATCCTTTGCTATTAAAAAACCTGACGAAAACTTATACTGGATTCATCTCGTGTCCATAGAAGTTGGTATCGGAACTCTCTCTTAATTCTCAGAAGGAACTCATCAACGCGACTACCTACACGCACCAAACAATTGTGAGAGAACGTTTGCTCTCGGGCTGGTAAATCATTTTAAATAATCGCTTTCAAGGTGAAATAGTCGATATCATTTGGCAATGGACATATGGCCTCTTTCTTTGTTCCGCTGAGTGTGAGTGTTCACATGGCGACAGTCTTGATGCTCCTTCGCGTTTGGGCCATGTATAATCGATCAGGACCTGTCCTCGTGATTCTTCTCACATTGTTTGTACTGGAGATCGCCTCCACTGTCGTCTTCAACGTCGTCTTCATCTTCGTCGACAGCAAGCCAAAGACACTGTCTGGTGCGTAGTCGCTGAACAAGCGTTCTAGTGCCAAATTAGCTGACCGACTTCGCCCCGTTGGCTTTCCATCGCAGTGCTCTATAGTCAAATACAGAGTTCTTCGTTCTGTACAGCGGAAGGTTCCTCCTATCTTTGGGCGTAAATCCTCGCCATCATTCTCCCAGTCATCAGCAGTGCAGTAACATGCATCCTCGCGGTCGTGAAATGCACGAGAGAGTTTATACAGACATACCAAATGACAAAACGACGGGAACTCGATCGGTACATGGACATGCTCATTAAGCAGGGCGTCATTTACTTTGTCATGTACGTCTCCACTCTCCCCTTACAATGCAAACCATCGAGAAGCCAGGCTAACAATGGTCACACTAGGATGTCGACGTTCCAGCTCCTTGACCTGTTGAATTACTCGAAAATGACACCATCACCGGTCTGGCAGCTCGTACTGACGAGCATCCTGGCATATATGCTAGTTTTTACCCTAACTCCTCGGTTCGCTATTAGCATGCGGGAGCTGTATGCACAGGATGTGCGACGCGGAGGCATTGGTAGCGCATTTGGCTTGACGACTCGGAGTTCTCGTATTGCCGTTCAATCAGCGATTGTGCTCGCGGACGGCGAGCAGAACGACCCTGAAGTTGTTGAGGAAATACCGATGGAGGCAGCAGAGGTTGGAACATCTCAATCAAATTAGACCATAGGAGAGGTCATTGGTATCTTGTCTTGGTGACCTGTCGCGACAGTCGCAGAGCATTATCTTCGACCACACAGCGAGATTTTGGACTAATTTAAATTGTAAACTGAATGTGAATATTGTGCATGATGTTTAGTTCGACGTTTTGGGAGTAGGTTACTTATAATTCAAATGTACATAGATGAGAATTTTGCCTGCAATCATACTCCATACTTGGCTATTACCGAGACGTAAAGTCAATTTTTTCGTTTGCTTTGCCGCGTTACCATGACTAACAGAACAGACGTCCATCAGCCAAGGATCTTGTGAATATACTTCATGAACCGAAATGAAATTCTTGGGAATCTTTCTTGGCCTCGCTTTCTCGTTTGTCCACCCGGCCAGGACCGGTTGCAGAGGCATGTCACTGATC
Source organism: Austroboletus novae-zelandiae (assembly GCA_038090275.1). Taxonomy (NCBI): domain Eukaryota; kingdom Fungi; phylum Basidiomycota; class Agaricomycetes; order Boletales; family Boletaceae; genus Austroboletus; species Austroboletus novae-zelandiae. The sequence continues at coordinate 68,800 of JBBPML010000052.1, read as the reverse complement.
ATTGCACCTCCGCCTTCATACACATTATGGTATACTTCATTCCACTTACTGCTAACAGTTTGTCGCATGCGGCTTCAATCATTGAATGTGAATTGATAGAATTCAACTACGCATGTGCTTGAAGTGTTTTTTTTTTGCACTGCAATGGGTCCAATTACGGAGCCCAGGGGCCCTTGCTATTCGTGAAACTCTATCTGTGGTTCATCCTTGGTTTAGATCTATGTCCCCGGTCTCGCGACAAGTCGTGTGAGTATCTAGCATTCCAAGAATCGTTATCCAAGAAATGGAGGGGGGGGAGAATTGTGCTGCAACCCCGGTCGGGATCGTGTCAAGGGCCCACGCGTCGACTGAAATCTTCGAATGCGTATGCGCTGCATGACAATGAAGAAGACGCAGCCGATGGCGAATGCAATCTACAAGGTGAGAGTATGAATAAAATCAACATGGGAATTGTAAAATGAGAAGAAAATCACGTATGTACAAGAGTAAAATGGAACCAATGGACGTGACATACCCCATTAAAGACGGCACCCCGCCACCAGACGTATGCAGATGTAAGGAGAGCGCCGGATATCGGAGGACCTACAAGGAGGAAAGGTTTTGTAGCCATGCTCACGGAAAAGTGCGGAAGAGGAAATTCCTACCAATGAGTCCACCAAACCCTACCAGGTGCGATGTCAGCAAAGTAGGTAAGTATGTATATATAGAAAGTGTACTCACCCATAACGGCACAGGCCACGCCCATGCGTACCCTGCGAGAAATAGGAACACTCATTCTTATAGCACAAGAAATTCGATCGACTTACCCAAGCTCGGAGAGGTCCGGCGTGAGGAGAGTCAGTATGGGTGCCCACAACGCTAAAACTGAATCCAGGCAACAGTAAGTGTGGAACCATGATTAAGCACGTGGACACACATATTCCAGCAAAATAGCCATACAAAATGCCGAAAACGACGACACCGGAGACCGTATGCACACCAATCATCCCAAAGAGGACAGCGCTGGCGCAAAACGTAGCGATAATAGTCAGGATGGGAACAGAGAGGTATCCAACGAGAACGGTCGAGCTGAGCTGGCCGACGAAGCTCGATGTGTTCATGATTACGAGCTGTCGCACCACAATCAACTTAGATCCAAACTATCGGATGAGACGTAAACGCAACTGAATAGAATGAAAATGTATTTCCCAGGCCATGTCTCACGGAGTCGAGCTGGAGATAAAACAAGGGATAATAAAATGCCACGACAGAAACCGCAAGACTGAGCAAAGTCAGATAGGCGACAATTATTATAGATGAATGACCTTAACTCACCCAAGGCATCCAAATATGAATGCGTTATCCCTGCCACACTTTTTGGCAGCAGTAAAAAAGTCTGTGCGAGATTCGGAAGGTAATAGTCTTGTTCTCATCAACATACAGGCAATCAACAAGAGCCCGCTGACGAGCCCGGCGCTAGCGCGAACGCCATTTGAAAAACCAAGTCTGCCATTGATCAAGTTATTCAACATGATGGGGTGAATCACTGCGCCAAGGTAAGCGCCAGAGGAAGCAAAGGTCATGGCTTGTTCTCGGCGCTTGTCGAAGTAATGAGACACGATCGCCATGGAAGGGATGTACAACAACCCTGTGGCGCATCCAGATGCTATCCCTTGGGCGAGAAAAAACTTTTGTCCTTGTTATACGTATGGTCGTGTTTCATGCATTATGTATGCGCACCTGATAATAATTATCCGGACGTGCCAGGGAGAGCATAAAAAGGGAAAAAGCCTGCAAAAAAGATGCCCCATAGAGTACGTGATAACTAGATGAGGCAGGTCGGCACTGGCACGAAAGCTTCAACGAAAAACTTACAAATAGCCGCGGTCATACAATCTGCCCGCTAAGAGCCCGCATATCTCAAACAGAAATGCGTTCGTACTCCCGATCCAACTTCAAATCACGAATGAGCAGGGAGTAATATGACCCCGAGATGATAAGCCTACGCAATATTGGAAGATGTCTCGTTGGTAATGTAAGTTTGAGCATAGAAATCTTGGGCATGTATAAGAACAATTGGAAATAAGCAGAACAAAGACGATTGGCGTACCTTGATAGACCCCGAACGACATGGAATATCTGAGCGATAAGACAGGTCGGGGGATAAAAACTGACATTCAGCTACAGTAAATTGCTCACCCATACGTGCAAAACTGGACGAGAAATCTGCTCTCGAAGTCGTCATCATTATAAGGTTATTGAGAGCTAATAGTATTGCATGTGCACATACGCGCCAATAGCGGTTGCCCACCCGGCAGACCCACCCTCAGGAAAGTCTTGCGATTGTGCGTTTGATTCCTTCTCCGCGGGAGACTCTAAATCTGTCACTTCTCCTGGGCAAGGAATTCTTTCGTTGCTAGCCATCACAAAGAGTTTCGTCTGATTGCTAAGGCATCTTGAACGTTTGATCTTTGTCAGATACTTCTAACTTGTAGCCCGGCGCAAACATACGTCAACACTTTCTGGGTAATGAAACGAGGGATGGCCAGGAAAGGACCCCTGTGAATATGTTCTTAACGACGTCCTCGGGGTCCCACCCGGCCAGCGTCATACTCATACACCACAAGTATTTATTGCACCTTCTTATGGCCATTTTCGCCTACATTTTTTTGCTTGTATATATGCACTACCTGATCCACAAGAGGCCAGTACGCCAGTAAGTACTGTGGTTCTCGTTCAGTAGACATCGTAGACATAAATAACAGAACCAGCAACTTGAACATGCATGTTTTTCAAACGTGAAACATGGCTTGAGTTAATGAGAAACAAACCCAATGGCGTCCAAGCAACAGATTTGACTCCAATCCTCCGTCAGACAGAACGTGTGTCATTATTTGCCGCCCAGCAACATTGCTGCCTTGTTTGACAAGACCGTGAACCACGCGCTTTCACCAGCGTCCACTTTGGTTGCACCAACGTCGGTGGGGATGTGCGACGAACCAAGGGCCCCGGCTTTTGCCATGGACTTGGCCAGAAGAGGTATCTGCGTAGACGCAACGAGGTTACAGTGTCGTCACGGAACAGAAAAGAAACAAAAGAAAACGCACCCCGATTTCGACGTTGGGACTGAAATGCGCAATGGCGCCGGTTATAACGCTAGAGGCAGAGATGCTGGTCAGTGCGACGAGCAAGACATTAATGACGCGCTTGCGACGTACCCGGCAATGTTCTCTGCAAAGCGCTTTTCGGGGCGCTCGGCCCCACGAAGGTAACCTGGCTGAAAGACGATAGTATCTGCGTATCCGATACGCGCAAGAGCGAGTTCGGTGAGGCCCTTGGATCTGTGTGTGGAGGTTAGCACGAGTGGGACGGTAAGCGGACGAGACGTGCCTCATATACAGGAAGGACGAGGTTGGGTTCGCTCCGCCGGACTATGTCGTGATACCGTGCGATTAGTGTATCGAGGTACAACGCGAAAGGGGGATGCATACCGAGAGATACACGACCCGTTGTTCGTGCGTCGGATCGTCCGTCTTTGCTGCCTCGCACGCACGCACGACGTACCTACCGTCGGATCAGCACCTCGCACACCGAAAGTTCCAAACCAACTCAAGCACGTACTCGCGATCGATCTTTTCAAACTGCGCTGCACCCCCGGCGTTGGCGCGCGTCGTCCCAAGGGTGACGAAGACGACGTCCCATCGACCCGCTTTCAGTTCGGCCTTGTCCAGATTCTCGAAATCGATCACTTTTTGCTCTAGTTTTGCTGAGTGGGCTTGGTCGGCAGCTTGAGGAGGAGTCACGCGCCGGCCGTACTCGCCCACATGCGTCCATTCGTTGCTCGCGAGGAGTTCTGAGAGGAGCTTTTTCCCGACGGCGCCCGTTGCACCCAAGAGAAGTGCTGATTTACCGGTTTGCAATGTGGCCATTTGGGATCGTAAAGCGAATTGTAAAACGAGCCAAAGGATTTAGGAGGGGTAGTGACTTTGTGGCAGTAAAGTGGCGTGTCTCGGAATTTTATGGGTTGCATGACGCGTCGGCATACTACGTCGCTCACCGGCCGAGCGGAAAAGGCGCGTAAGCTTCTTCGTGTGGACTGGACGTGGTACTACGCGTTACTTGGTCGCCGGTGCCGGTGATCCACGCACTGCAAAACAGAAATGCTTCCCGAAAACTCTGACCTATCCGACTTATTCCACGTCCCACTGATCCCTTATAGTATCAAAGCTATATTACGTTTACTTGCACCCGTTAGATGTTGGAAATAAGCCTGAGGTTGCTATGTAGAGGGTTTCATCGTCGACTTCCATGCCAGGAGGGCAATGCTTTGTGGCCTCCTCATATCTAAGTTCCTACACACCCACAAAGGCGACACCGTGCACTCTCTATTTTTTCTCTCAGCGCTCGTACGCCCACACCTTTGCTCACCCTTCGTCCTCTCCCAGCACGTGCACCGGACCTTCCTCCCTCGGCACAGGCGTATACCACTTGGACGTATTGCTTGGATTCGTTAGCTCGATCTCACCGTCCACGGGAGCGGAAAAGACGACGTCGTGCGATCGTATCGACGTATCCGTGTTTTTCCCCGATGTCGCATAGAGGTTGAGGAGGAAAAGAGTAAAGAGATACAACATGAAGGCAAGACTGAAAGAAGGAGGCGGACGGTGAGCATACTGATTTTCCGGAAGGAAAAGAAAGGGAAAAGGTGGCGCACCTGTACATTCCGAGAACGTACGTGACGTGATCCATATCGATATCATGGACAGCTTGTAACTCTTCATCCGTGGCAGACATGAACAGTAATCTGACAAGTGTCTTAGCACCCAAAAATAAAGATGTGTTTCGAGACGAAAGAGCTCACCCCGACGCTACGAGCAACTAATTACCGCCAAACACATTCAGCCAATCAGAACCAGACAATGTATGGCACACGTACGAATGGGGGAAGATGGCGGAATGCACGCGCCGCCTTTGCTTTTGACCTCAGCTCGCCATGTGGATCGATCTTCGGTGTAAGCGTGTGCTCGCTCTCGTTATCATCAAATGATCCTGTGGACGAGCTGCTCGTTATGAAGCAGATATCGATGATCCGGGCAAGTCCAGCGAGCATGAGTGTATATCCAAACATGGCATGCACCTTATAGGTAATGCATTAGCGTGAAATTTTGACAAGTTGGAGAGGTGTTCACTTTAGTGGACAGCTTAAGTGCCTGGGCGTGATCTGACATTGCCCAGCCAGTCAAAATAATGCTATAAAGGTCGATGTTATAACGTCGATCAGCTGTGATGAGCCTAGAATAACGCACATCATGCCAGGAATGACATTTCTCTAAGAAAATTAATCAGGTAATGGGTTCGGGCAAAACTTGGAAGGTTACTCGCCTGGTTATGACGGGCGAGGTAGATACCCAGCGCGCCGCCTGCCCACCAAACCACTCCCAGCATACTGATATCGCATGAGAACACGGAAAGAAACAACCATACAAATCATCACGCACGTATGTTGCATATCCTTCACAGACCAGTCGCCCCCGTGATGCTCCGTGAACGTGTTCACAATTCCCTATAAACGGGGTCCAGGTGTCAATTTACATGAGCTCGCTACAAAACCCATAACGAACCCAGAGCATTATCACCCACGAATCCCACCATTCTGGACTCCTTCCACTCTGACGCACCCAGTTTTCTCCCACCACTAGCAAGAGGGCCATGATGATTCCATAACCGATGAACGCACTTCCCTAGGATATGTTAAGCGCAACAAACGACTGCAACCGTCGGGACGTCTTACCATGATATAATGCGCAGCACACTGCCCCGCACCCACTTCACCACAAAAACCTCTGAGTACGATGACGCCAAACAAGCCCTGTACCCATCCTAGTATGGGCCAAATCCGTCCCAGAACCCCATGCGCACGAACAGCGTACGGTCTCAAGGTCTTTTCTTGAATGTGTAGTTTGAGATAGATGCCTAGGGTGAGTTGGGCGAGAATAGGAACGAGGAGCCACGACCCAAGCGTGCCGTGAAATGAATGCGGAAACTGTCTTCCTCCGTGTGCGTGTCCGAGAATGATACCGGCAAACGTCAGCGCGAATGCGAGACTCTGTACGGGTTTCGTTTGTCAGAAACGGTTCATGGGAAATAGTACGGGGAGAACGAAACTTGCAGAGGGACGTGCCAACGACTACGGGTGATACCAAACACCATGCCGATCGGAAAGAGAACGCCCCAGACGAGGGCTTGGAGGCCCATGTGGAGGATGAGTATCGCATCTATTGGTGCATGCGATTGTTCTTCTGATATGTCGTGGTGTCCGTGAGCATGTGCGGAAATAGTGTATGTAGCGACGAGAAGGAAGAAAAGGTTAATCTTGTTCGCCATCGTTGGCGGCGGGGGTAAAACTGACTGGGTTAGGATCTAAGTTACGGGCGCCACGGTTGTTGGAGGGTGACAAATCCTGTAATACATAGGGGTTATTAGCTTGTTATGGTAATCAAGGCCTTCGCCTGCTTTATTTTTGAATGGCGTACGCTGTAAGTTGTAGACTACAGAGGAAGCAGGTAAACTGATAAAAACATGTCAATCGAATTCTCGGGTTTCAAAATCGTCGTCGTCACTATCGTTCACACAACGATAACTTAGTTGTAGACGAGTAGTCCACAAACGCTGTATAGCTCCAGCGAACAGAAATGCGTGAACAAAAGCACAAGCACACGGGTGAGTGATAGCCGAGAGGGCTGGAGGGGATACGCGCGGAACTTAGAAGGGGGGTTAGTCGAGTCACACGCTGGTTGTCGTTATGCTTTCCGCTCGCCTCAAGCACGTCGCTCGTCTTCTGCCAGCGACCCAGCACGCTCATGGCAGAGCACTCGTCAGCGGATCCTCTATCAAGGCAAGCACCAACCACAGCGAGTATTTACTACCTCTAACGCTTCAACAGTCCCTTCAAGACGCCTTTCGCGACCCTTCGTCGCCATTTCACATACCCCCAGGTTCAACTGGCCCTGCCTCCCCAGACGAATCTCCGGCAGAGTCGATCCAGCAAACGGCCACTCACCTCGACGTAGATGCCCGTGCTTCCCAGGGCCAGCCTGAATCTGACCCCGCGGCGCAAGCACGCACCAAGTTGATCTCCCTCGGATATGACGCAGACTGTCTGTGGGAGCAGAGCATCGTTTGGGGGTATCACGACCCCTTTCGGTACGATCGTCCCTGTTCTGCAGTTACTACGCAGTGACCAAAAGCTTGACAGACATGTAAACAACGCCCATTACTGTAAGTCCGACTCCTGCTCGTCCTCGGAGCAGTGAGTGGTGATCTTTGTACTTTAATTTCTCAGTGCGGTTTTTCGAGTCGGTAAGTATTTACTGGACGTCTGGAGTACAAGTGCGTAAACCTTTCGACGTGGTATCTAGGGCCGAATGCAGTGGGTCCTCAAGTTGGGAAACCTATTAGGCGGAAAGGAGCGTGCACAGGCCATGGTCGCAGGGAAAGGTGTCTCCCTTATACTCAAGTCAGTCAACGTGAACTTTAGGCGGCCCGTCACCTTCCCAGATACCGTACGTGTTTCCCCGATCTTTCCACACTTTTTGTCAACGACGCCCCTGTAGTTACTTATTGGGCACAAGGCGATCGTGTCGTCGAGCCGTACTCAGTTCACGTTAGCTTCTGCGGCATATTCGTACGCTCAGAAGACAGTCGTGGCGGATTCTGAAGGGGTGATCGTGTGGTATGATTACGAATCCCTGAAAAAGTGCAATCCAGGCGACGAAACCTGGCGAGTGCTGAAGGAAGCGATGAATGCAGAGTTCCGAGAAGGGCAAGGACGGCCGGGGAACGGCAGGTAGGGTACCCGACCAACGTTACGGCTGTCCAAGTTTGCAATATTCTACATCAACCAGGTTTGTTTGGACCGTCCAATAAGTACCATGATAGCACCAGTTTGGGGGCGATTTTGAACCCTCTTCCCCTTCACGATGCGGCTACTAGGCCTCCCTAGGCCTAGTTTATGGTAGGTCGACGTTAAGAACTTTTCACCTCTATGTTCGGCTCTACTAAACCATACAGTACTGAGTAAATGAAAAACAATCTACCGAAGACATTCTGTAGTAGTGTCCATCAAAACATGTATGGCTGAACCCGTCGGATACATCTGGGTTGCGGCCGAATCCATTCGTTCGGCTCCGGCTTAATAATGTTCCGCATCTCACTGGCGAGATTCTCCATAGCCATGTTGTGCAAGGCGAAACTGGCCATACCCTCGATCGATGGAGGGCTAGGTAGCGGATCAATGCGTATCCCAGGAAAACCGACTGGCCATGTAGGCATGTAGCACGTCTCCTGTTCAACAATCAGATACAGAAAATGTGCGTGATGAAAGAATAAGCGCACTTCGAACCCGCAACCAGGATTGCATTTGATCCACACACTCCAATCGAGCCAGTCTACCAGACGTTCCAGTTCCTCTGCCCAAGTACTCCGAAGCCGGGTTACTTGACCAATATCAGGAGACCTCTTGGTGTTTAGCGATGGATCAATTCCTGCGTACACGCCTGCGGCCCACAGCTTGGTCACAGTACGGCAGATCTCTCGGTTTGTGCCTTGTACAGCACGCAGAAGCAGCTTCTCTGAGTCTGTCATAGAGTCAAATCGACTCTCCATAGAATGCGTGTGCGTCGTGGCACAGAGCTTGTATATTGGAATTGTCCAATCCAGCTTAGTCTCGTCTGATGGGTTGGTTGGTATGGCAGAGAAAAGCAAGTAAGGCGTAAGCATGATTCGAAACTGTGTTTGGACTTTCTTGGCGAAATCGACGATGTCATCTGGGCTTGTCGTCGAGGAGTTCAGGAGATGGTGCGCGAGTTCGAGCCGTCCGGCATATCGATCGACTATGACTTGGAAAAGTGTCTTCCAGTCAATGCCACTTGACACGCCAACAGGTTTGACTAGGTTGGCTTCCAATCTGGACTTCACAGCTGCCAAGTCTTCGCTGGATATATTGATAGCACGATGATCCCATCTCTCCTGGCCGAATCGAATGGGAACCAGTGAAGGTGCAAGTTGGGTATCATAAAAGGATACCACCCCGGAGAGATCCAGCTGGATGCGTGTCTCGCCAGGGAAACGATTATGCCAAGCACCAGAGTTTATGACCTCGAAAAACTCATTTGAAACTGATGAATATCATGTTAGCCATCTTCCGAGTGATCTTTCTGAAAACCAACACTTACACATCCTCGACGGATCAGACCAATGACTGACTAGTTGCTCTGAAGATATAACACTGAGACCAGACATGAAATCACAATACATAATTTCACTGAAGCACATCAGAGAGGGCCGATCGTCAATAAACTAGGCGCTCACAAATCCATTTCCATCCTACAACATGTTCAGCACACGTGCTTAGCAGAAAGGGAGACAATTAACCTCGCAAAGCCGTCTACACCAAATTTCTTGCCCCATTCGCAGAGATATTTGACACGGATCATTTCTTCCTCCATTATATGACGACCAGTACTTGGTTTTCCCGACGTTATGAGGTCTTGCGTATCCATTGAACCGAATGGAATCTTGACAGCACTACTCCCGTCGAAGTAGATCAGTTTCAGAGGTCGGGTGGCCATGAGGGTAAGATGCCAGCCTCCTCGCTGGGGGGACGCATCGAATCTACTCAGGGTGAAAAGATATGAATGCTCGGGATCCGTAGCAATCCATTCTGGTCCTTTCGGTATCTCTTCATCAAGCCTTCCATGGTAGAGAAGCGTGCCATTTGGGATTATTCCTGGAACGATGTTGTGACCTAAAGGAGTTGGAAGCAACGCAGATAAGCACAAGGATCCCCTTACCGTTTCTCATGCGTGTATTGGGCCAGTGTTGGAGTAGCGAGTGCACTGTCTCGAACACGAGGTGATCGGTAGCGTTGGGGTTTGGAGCTTCACCGAGGCTCCAGTCGGCAAGATCGTCGCCAGCTAGAATAGTTGCCAGTGGGTAATCATATTCGTCTTGCTTGGTATATGGCGTAGAGTCCAAAGGCACCTGAATTGCGAGCGCAATGACCACAGCAGCCGCTATGGAAGTGAAAAGTGTCGCTCGCAACATTGCTCACCACTACAGGTGCGGTAAATGAGAGCTTGTTGTCATGCTACAGCCTGCTGGAGGCACAGCGTTGACCCTGAGTTGGTAAATTGCTGTATTCATGTCATCAGGATTGCTCAAATCGGTAAGACCTAGTGCTAATTCTCTCACAATACGCGCTCTCGGCAATCATTACCCAATCGTCTAGTTGCCAAGGGTTCAAAATATGGCACTGAACTGTAACTTGCCGATGCTCGTCTTGCCAGTGGGTTACTACGAACGCTTGTCTGGCCAGCATATGATCATCGATTCAAATATTCATGTGGAGTTGCAGCGTGAGGATATTCTGCGACGTTTTAATTTTGTGGTATAATAGGGGCCAACTTTATTTGTGGCAACTTTTGGCATATCTTGATCTGCTTGAACGATGGTCCAAACGAGGGCGCATGCTAAAAAGTTAACAGAAGTATCACGAAACGATGGGGGACCAATGCAGGATAATTCTCTCGGACTCGATGGCTCGACAGCACTTGCAAAGAAAGTGCAGCGACGTGGCACAGCACTACCAAAGAAGCGTCGATCTCGAAAGGAGCGAAACCAACTATGTCGATTGAACGTAGATGTCCTGTTAATTGTATGCGAATTTCCGTTCTTCTTTTCTGGTGGATAAAATTGGCATTAGATTGCCGAAAATAATCACCCTATGGATCTCCTCAACCTTGCACGCACGTGCAAATATCTGCGAAGTATTTTCATGAGCAAGTATTCAACATTCGCCTGGAGATTCGCACGCTGCCGCTTAACGAATCTACTTGACTGTCCGGTTGATTTGTCCGAACCCGAATATATATAAATCTGGTGTTTTACGCCCGTTGTCACGTACGTATAAATGTTTCTGTTGTTTTGAAACGTCTGAGGCAGCGCATAATAGGACTGTGGGGACGTCATGAAAGCAGTTTTCTGGAAAATGCGCCGAAGGTATTGTTCAGAATGCCGTGTCCAACGGTACAGTTTTACGCATGTTTCGTCGATATTTGAGTTCACAAAAATTAGGTTTTGTTCTTTGGATTCGTGCGATGAAATTATTCGCTCTCGTGCCGTTTTGGCCAGTGAACACATCCCAGGATGTACGCAACAATACCATGTGGACCATCGCGGTGCCTGAATGACACATCACAGCATTTGAAAAACTCTTCGTCGATAAGGAGCAGGCGGGCGCATTCATGGATGAATACAATAGCTCTCCTGACAAAGAGCGTTTTATATCTGAAAGGCATCAACAGCATTCAGTGATTCTAAAGGTTTTGTTTCCATTTTGTCTTGTTCTTTTCAACTTTCTGATAAGTTGCTAACAGCATGCTTCTGAATGTCAAAAATGGAAATCTTACACCGGCAGCCCAGAGCCCAAAAATGATCTAGAATTGCGACAGCAATACCGAAAGGATAGGTTGGTTCTTATCATTCACAATTATGCATTTATTTATTTAATCATATTTTTATAGCATTTTCGCACGTCTTAATGAACATGGATATGGCCCTGAAATCAGATATTTTGGCTCTGATACGATCCAGGAAGACCACTCATCCATTTTCAGTCCATCTAGGCTACTCACTGACGAGGGTTGGCTTTTATTATATAAGATTAACCTGATTTAAAGTTGATACTTGGCATGCCAGAATGGTACAAAATGTGGCCTATACTATGGAATATTATGAGCAGCTATAGGTCCACGGTTCCGGGTCTCTGTTTTTTTTCCGGTTATTAGACCTCCTCCATTTCGATGAGCTATAGGTCGATATATGTGTATATTAGTGTGAACGGACTAGGGCCCGAAGTGCGATGTCTGTGTGTGAGGATACTTGGGCTGCCGAGCCTGTTTGCTTGTCCGTCTGACACCCCTCTCCAAGGATTGGGATTGGACTGCGGGCCACTGGGGACACCACATACAGTAGTATGAGCAGGGACAGGTGAAGAAACGGGATGGGCATGGTTTCGAACCTGCGAAAGTTCTCGTCAGGGGGCTACCACTACCCCAACCATTGCCCTTCCAAGGCCATTTAGGGTACCAGCTTCCAGTCTTACACCCTATCGAGGGAGTTGGCAAAATGGCACGACCCACGGATAGACCAGTTGCAGTTTGGGGTATACAGGTGGGGCTTCCTGCACAACAGGAACGCCATCAGATATACCTAGACTGCAGGTACACTCTGTAAGCTCGTTGGCTTACCGATTGGTATTCATCACATACACGATAGGTCGCCCGCCATAGAGATAGGTAGCCGATCTTGTCCCCGTACCTCGTAGTCCCCCGTATACTCGGAGCGTGGTCCTGTTCTGTGTGCCCACCCGTCTCGGTGTTTCCCGCCGTTGGCCGCGGTGGGCTTCCACACTCCCACGGGTGGTGCGGGCACGAAGGGACCTTTTGGATTCCCAATGGGCACCTTTGTGCTGTACAGCTGTTGTGGTCGTTCCGCATTAGCAACCCAAAAGCCAATCGTCCCTGATGCGGACGATATAAGAACTCAATCGTATTCTATCCCAAGCTATTCGATGTAAACATTGTGCCAAGGGTGGTGGAGGAGAAGCGGCTGAGAGAGAACTGATGGTGTGAAATTGGACTTTCAGACTCTCTCTGTAAGATTGTGTCGTCAACGGTGGCAGATATGTATCAGATATGTACATATACGTACTGCATGCCTTCTGGCGGATGTTCATATGGTGCTACAGCCGGCGAAATGTAATCAGGTGCTGCAAGCCACCGGTGTGGAAGAGCGCCGCGGAGTAGATTCATCTCACATGAGCATGTCTACAAATGTGTCTTGGACCTCGGTTGGCCCATCTGTTTGGCATGTGACAGATAACTTTGCTGGCTGCGTTTGAGCTTCAGAATTCGGCGTATTCTCGGCACGTAGTTACATAACATGAACGCCAAGTTCGACGTTTACGACACCAACATTTCGTCACCAAAATACACACGAAAACTGTTCAGCTCAAATGCCTGGGGCTAAAAATTACCATGGTTATTGCGGACAACTCAGCTGTATCAGCTGACGCCGCGCTTACACCGAAATGACTCTTTCAGCACATGGTACTCGCCGAACGTCAGGTCGGTGTTCAGCATCCCGTCATTAACGCACTGCGTTTGGTCACAGGGTCACTTCGATGACACGGTTAAGCACTATATATTAAGACTTTTTCGATGCCTTTGGCAGATTGCTTTTCTGCCTTTCTAACCCCCCAACGATACCCCACGATGAGGAACCTCCCTCTCGCCCTGTCGCTCTCTTTCTCGGTTTTGTCCTCGTCGCTCCTTCCGCAGGTCTCTGCATGGCTACCAGACTTTAAGATATATGGTGTAAACTTGGGCTCATGGTGCGCACATCCCCTCCAACTCCACCCAGTCGGCCTCTCATACATCGGCGTCAAGGCTTGTGCTTGAACCTTGGATGCTTCCCCAAGGTACGTACGCCCACCGCACTACAACGGTCTCCCTGATTTTTTGACCGCTCGTAGAATGGGTCAACATGGGTGGTCAGATATGCTCAAACTGCGCTGACTGCATATCAACGGAGTCGTGAGTTAAACGCGCAGCATTGTCCGACGTGACTTTAAACCCACCAAGCTCCTTCGCCAAGGCTTACCCCATCACCGTCGATGAGAAATTCGAAGAACACTGGAAGACCTGGTTCACGCAGGATCACGTTCAGAAATTCCAAGAATATGGGCTCAATACCGTTCGAATCCCGGTATGTATCTAGCTAGATAATTTGTATTCGATTGAGAAGCGTTGGTTGTTCAGCTCGGGTTTTGGATTGTCGAGGCATTGGTGAATCGTCCGGTCGAGGCATTCCCTCGCGGGGGTCTTGAATATCTGGTATGCGCTTTCATTGTCAACTTGCACTGCGAAGCCAGCGTAGGTGTCTCACGTTTTCGTCAGCGCCGTGGTTTGGGTTGGCTGAAAGACGCCGGCATTCAAGCCATTTTGGACCACCATGCATTACCGGGCGTTCAAACGCCCAACCAAGAATTCACCGGGAAGTAAGTAGGTTTGCGCCTGTTCAAATTCAAAGAGATTGAATGCGTTTTAGTTGCACTAGTGATGTTCAGTTCTATGTGGGTGTGCATGGCCGCATAGACGATACCACCTAATGATTTCATTGACAGACGCCCTACAACTACCACCGCGCGTTGGTTTGGACTGCCGTAATGGCCGCGCTCTCACACCTCGATCCCAACTTCGACAGTGTTTTCTCCATTGAGGCCGTTAATGAGCCCATCATGAATGCTGACCTGACACCGGATTATGGAGAATGTGTGTTTCCATGTATGGCACTCCGTCCAGGCTCTGATAATGCGTGTTTCAGTCCAGAAAAATTTCGTTCTCACTGTCCGTTTCGTGGAGTATACGCTTGGTATCCCGATCTCCGGCCAGTCGTACACCGCCGATATGTCACCGAATAACTTTACTGCCTCTCTCATCGATGCATGCTCAGCTCCTTTGTTCAATCCTCAAGTTGTTGCGGCCGTCAAGGATGCTGTTCCCATCTTGCTCGAAATCGCCTTTGAATTCGGGCTTGAAGATGAGTTTACCGCGTCTTCATTCCAGAAGCCAAGCATATCTTCGTTGGTTACCAGGTGCGATATCTGGTCGAGTGAAGCGTGCGATATGATTAATGTTGCCTAAGCTTTATGGACGTCAACTGGCAATACAATAACCCACCCAACCCCGCGGATGCTGCTTTTGGACCTCAAGGATATGATAACCACCTGTATTACTCGTACGCCACTTTTTCTTCTCTGATACGATGTATATTCACGCGTATACGCAAGGTTTGGAGTATGTTGGCTGACGGGTCGTGTCTTGGTGTTTCGCTAACCTTGTTTTTCAGGGTGTCGCTGCCGCGAATCCTGATGCATACTTGATGAGTGTCTGTAGTAAGCCATTTCAAGGCGTCTCTGATGTATTTTTGACTGAGACGTTTTCTCAGACTTGCAGCGCATCCAAAACGATGCCGCCGTTGGGGATTCGCCTCTCTGGTTCGGCGAATGGGGACTTCCGACACAATTCAGTGCAACGGACGAGTTCCTGGTCAAGTGGGCCGACGCTCAGAAATGGTCGTATGGCAAAGGCGCCGGTTGGATCGTAAGCATGACCCCTCCTGGCGCCGATTGTCGTTGCTCACAGACTCTTGCACGCATAACCTAGTTTTGGAACTTTAAGACTGAGATTTCGGATATGACTAACGGAAGTGCATTGGCTCGTCAATGGTAAGTGCTTCTATCTCAGAGCGATTCAAACGGGGACCAATGACTGCGGTTGTGTTAGGTCCTATCTGACGGGTGTTGAAATGGGATTCCTGACGGCAAATCCTGCTGATTACATTAACCCTGATGTGTGCGCGCCCTACATCAACAGTACATTGTCTTAACGTGGACATTTTGGAACGTCAAAGTACTTACTCTTCGCTCTCTCTAAACGTCTCACTCCCTTGCAAACATTTTTCTTCCTAGTCTCGAATTTGCGTTTTTCTAATACGTTCGGTTTGCGCTTTTTTCCACGATTTTTGTAATTCTTTGGGGTACAGTGGGTAGTATCGACGAATCGTCGAGATAACTCGATCATGTTCGTTTTCTTGCCAAAGAGGACGACTTGTGTGTAGGCGACAAACTAATCAATGGTCAATTCGATTCAGATCGTTAAAGACATTGGGATGTAAGCATGTAATGTCCTAGCCAAGTGGGTTCTCTGAGAACACGTCGAGGGAAAAATAATGTACATATCTACCGGCGATCTTTGGACAGCTGTTCCCCCAGGAAGATTCATAGCGAGCCCGCGAATGACGAGTAACGTCAACACCGGAGGTAGTTGCGAAACAGCGAACATGTTTTCAAACTTTTGCAGACGGGGATGACATTGCCACCAAATCGTGCGGTTCTGTATGCCCCCGAAACAGCACAATCGGAATTGTGACTCGAAGTCTCTCAGGTATAGTTGTCCAACAAACGGATTCAACTATTCGAGCAGCTCCCAAGGCGCCAATTCTCGGGAACCGATGAGATCGATAGCAAGTGCTCTTGTGGAGGCTTCGTACCTCTGAGCGTCGGACGCGTCAATCGATCTTGGGAGTGGGTTCGAGGAACCGATCGTGTTTCGGTAGGTTTTGAGCCGAGGGTGGAGGTGGGGCAGTTGAGGGCGTTGGTGGGGTGATGGAAAATGGGTAATTTTTTTTTGAAACGTGGTTTGGTTTCTTGTTGGAAGGTAGGGTAGTAATGGCTTAATGGCTCGCAGTGTAGTAATTGTAGAATTCTTGTAGAACGCTGTGAACATCGCGCACACACTTTGAATTGGAGTGCCCATTGGTGCAAGATATGGACCAGGTACCTGAACAAAGAGGATGTAGTATGACACACCTTGTCACGTCAGTTAGTACTGCCCGACGTGGGCAGCGGGATCCCGAGACTCCGAGATGAGGATGCCGAACTTGGTGTAGCCTAGTTACTAGGTCGACCAATGTCCAGGCGAGCCTTCTTCATAGTCAGCACCCAGTTCTCTACGTCTTGAAGCTTTTCTCGGATATCTGCTTTACCCATATTACCTAGTAGATCAGGCCGTCGGGTCGCGAGGATAATTCCCAACGAAAGTCTAGAGAAATCCACTTCAATTCATTCGAGAGGCTTGTCGGTGAACAAGCTGCGGCCGGTCTTTACATGCTGATAAACTCACCAAAGTGTCGTCGCCACGTTGGCAGGTGCACGCTGTCCCTCATACACTGCAAAGAACTCAAAAGACCAGAAACAAGATACCCCAGTGGTGCTGCGAGAATCGACAAATGTTGCCTGGAAGAGAGGGGTTCTACACGGACATCGCCAACTCGAACTTCTTGAGGGGACCCCACCGATTTGAAAAGTTCGCACGGAGATGGAGACTCATCAAACTTGTAAAGTCTTGACCCGCTGCAATCGTCTCCATCCAAGGAATCCTTCGGGGATCTCGAAGATGGGATCCGGTCCATTTCACACTTAGGCGTGAATTGGTTCAGGGCGGACGACTCTCAAAACCCAAAACGAGCTTTGTGGCCGCGCAGAACTCACTTTTTCCAATATACATGCTTTACGACTAGTTTTGCCGCAAAGCTCTGGGACAGCTGCAATCAGAGTCTAGGCGAAGCGTAATTTACTCAAATACTATGCGTACCAGCCCACTCTCAAAGTTGGGAGCCCTGGGACACGTCTCCACCCCGGCGTTTTTTCAGGCTCCCGCCCTCCTGGAGTGACCCCATTTGGAACAAAGCATTGACTCAATCTAAGGCATTTAGGAGGAATATCGAAGTAGGCTGTGCATATATCTGGTTTTTGGAATACGAACTATTCAGCTTCAACTCGAATTATACATCTGCTTATCCAGATGCCCACAATCGACGCTGCCTCTGTCGTTCCAGCCCGGATATTCCCATACGCAGCTGGCGGCGTAGCTGCTATAACCATATTCGCTCTCTTGTCCAAGAAACTCGCATGGAGCCCGACTCACAAGAACGGTGTCCCACTCCCTCCCGGTCCATCTGCCAGTTGGTTCTGGCAGAACCCCCTTCCAACACAAGAGTACGTTATTCTGACTTGTTGAACTCGTACATCTCCGTTACGGAGAGGCACGTTGGAGGCAACTGTTTGACAACCCTCACAGTGTCCCACGCGCGCTCACAGCACTAGTCGACCAGTACGGTCCTGTCGTTTCCTTCCGGAATGGAAGCCAGGTGACAATTGTCATCGGTCGTATGGATGTACGTCTGCACAGTGGCATCTTGTCAATTCCATTCACCCTTCGTGCCTTTCATAGGCAGCGACCGAAATAATGGAAAAGGAAGGCGCAGCATTGGTTGACCGCCCTCAGATGATAGCTGCAGGGGAATTATACTCGGGTGGCTTGAATCTCCTCTTCGAGTCCGCTGGAGAACGTTTCCGTCGTTTCCGACGAGCAGTACATACCCATCTTCAACCCAAAGCGGCAGAAGCATATCAGGGGATCCAAGCAGAGGACGCGAAGGATGTCATTCTTGACATTTTGAATGATCCGAAACACCACGTACAACATATGCAACGGTACGCGACCATTAAGCTTCTTGGTTTTCTTGTGCTTTCTATTGAATCTGAGTTGATTCGAACTTGCATAGTTATGCGGCTTCAGTCATTTTGCGTGTGGCGTACGGCAAGAAGTCGCCAACGTCCAATGATGATCCTGAGGTGGTGCGTATACATCAAGCTTTGGAGAACTTCGAATCTGCAGTGCGACCCGGGGCCTATCTCGTGGACCATTTCCCATGGTTGAGATATGTGCCTGGGTATGGTCACCAGCTCAAGGAGTTCCATCAATTCGAGCTATCACTCTTTCGTGACCAGTTGAACAGAGTCAGGGAAGATATGGTGCGTGTTGTTTATATCGAAAGATATGATCTGACTGTATATTACATTTCTCCTTGTATTTTAGTCAATGAACAATGCTAACCCGTCACTTGGAAAAACGCTTCTCGAGAACATCGACGACCACCGACTGTCGAACGATGAGATGGCCTATCTCGCTGGCAACCTTTTTGGTGCCGCCTCCGACACTGTATTTTTTTTCTTTCTCGCCTGAATATATTTGACTTTTTCCCTTCAGACTTCATCCGGTATCAGTGTGATGATCATGGCAGCAGCATGGAACCCTGATGCACAAGCCCGTATCCAAGAAGAATTAGATAATATTGTGGGGAAAGACAGAGGTGTCTGATCCTTGATTTGGTGTTCCACGCTGTGGAGGTCCTGACCAAAGAATACAGTACCCACGTTTGCCGATAAGGATAATCTACCACAGCTCCAAGCATTTGTGCTCGAGGCTTTGCGCTTGAGACCGCTGATACCTATGGGTACGTTTTCTTCGTTGTCTTCTCCAATTTGTGACAACATGGAAGTACTTATATGGTAGGTATCCCACACCGTGCGACGAAGGATATTATCTGGGTAGGTTATTTGCTCTCTTGACTTGCAACAGCTCTGATGATCCTTTCCTGTAGAAGGGACAGTGTATTCCTTCTGGGGCGACTGTTTTAGGTTGTCACTGGTACGTCCTCATGCACAGTCACCCTCTTGAGCATCGTTTCATGTGACGTAACTTTTACCAGGGCGATCTCGCGAGACCCAGTGGCGTTCCCTGATCCTGAAAAGTTTAATCCGCAACGCTGGATAACAGAAGAAGGACAGATCAGGACGGACATGCATTTTTACACGTATGGGTTTGGCCGAAGGTATGTATGCAGTACCTGGTTTCATTTACTACAATCAAGACCATTGGGGTGGGCTAACGATCGAACGCGAGTAGAGTTTGCCCTGGTCAGCATGTCGCAAACCGGTCGCTGTATATCAACGTCGCATTGCTCTTGTGGTCGTTCCGCATTCTGGAACGACCTGATGCACCGATCGACCTTGCTAATGGCTTCAAGAACATAGTCATATTTCATCCTGATCCATTCGAGGTAGAGTTTGTACCGAGGGTGGAAGAACGGCGATTGAGGGAGCTGCTAGCTTGATACAACAGCGATGTCCTTTTGCAGAACAGCGCCTCATTGACCGGAACAAGCCTCTTGTACCACGAGTCTCAGTCAGCTCGCCCTGTTTCAAACTTTTGTTTTTCTTCGAATAATGAGTGAGTGGGAGACATGTCCGTGATGCATGACAGATAATTTCGTGTAAGAAACAAACTGCCAGTAGCAATAAATATTATGGCATGTCCACAACGAGCCCCCGAGTACGCAGTTTCGACAGACGCCCATGACGTTGTCCAACTAATAAACTGGTGGGCATCAAACTGAAACGACCATAACGTCCATAGACTTCTAAATTCCCAATAGTGACGGTCATCATCTAATCAGACCACTACATCTGAACCAAAACTCACTTGCTTAGTGGTACGCCGATCTTCGTGCGAGATGCTACCCGACCTTTGCAAATTTTCACCGCTCAAGTAAAACACTGCTTCACCCCGAATGTAATCCCGGGCATTCAGATTACCAAGCACGGTGTTGCAATAGGCAGAACAAATCGGAATCCCGAAAATGGCGTAAACTTGATTCGTTGGAAACACGTGCAGCTGAAGTAGTAACGTTAGATTGCGTTGTGGCCATGCATTCACGAGAGACAAGAAACGTGCCAGAATGAGGGTCAGGGTAGCAAAGATCGCTGTCCAAGTACCCGTAATCACTGCAAACAAAATGAGGCGCTGCAAAACGTGCGAAGTTCTTATGTGCATCATCCATCAGACAAAGACATATGCGAATATGCACAGTGAGAACTTACCTTGCGAATCCAATGAGATGGTGCTTGCGAAGAAGCAAGAAAGTCATAAAAATGGATATAAAAATATCTATTGTGGTGCCCGCAGCGAGGCCGAAGGTGGCGGCAGTCTATTCTCCAAATGTTAGAAATTCTTCCAAGTCAATTCTGAGTTCAGATATATTCTTACGATGGATGTGTGGTCTAACATGATTACAAGCCGAAGGACACATGTGCTGGAAGAAGATAGGACGCAATCGTGAGCAGATAGCCGCCTAGGCGAAAGAGCGAACGAACCCGTTTTCACAGTACATTGGCCTCACAATAAAAACTAAAGGGTGTGCATCAACGGTTACGGATGTATGCAACAAAATCCAAACGAAATCTTACTGATCGCAGTGACTGATGTTGACTGTTAAACTATCAGAATTCGATTACCAAAGGTCATTCTCACCGATTTGTATTAGTGCTGGAATAATCTATGTTGTTGGGATTAAGCAAGACCGACTCGGAGATTTATCATATGCGTGGACTACTTACCCACACAAAAAATAATAGAATCTTCTTCCCGCCGACTGAGCAATTATCAGTGAACAGAAGAATAACATAGAGTTCAAAACATACACATATATACCCTGTAGATGAAAAAGGCTTGTGTAGCCACCGCAACAATACCCTGAATAAAATGAGTAAAACGTTCCAAAGAGAGAAAAAATGAAAATGGGCACCGTGAAGAGTAGCTCTAACTGCAAATTGTTAGTGGGCATTTGGAAACATAAGAGTAGGACCTACATTAATCTCCGCCGGGATGTATGTAAAAGGCAATAACCGCGTTGATGGAGAAGATAGGTTTTCCAGGCCCGTCACAATGTATTTATACACTAAACGAGACATGAGATGAGCAAGACACGATGCGGAGCTGCCATGCAAGCTGAGATTTGAAAACAAACCACCAGCGATAGTCAAGCCTAAATGAATCGTATCGAGTACCCTATCACAGAGTATTAGTAGGAACAAATTTCTGTGCAGGGTATGGTAGCTCTTCACCATATAGCTGCTACCTGGAAAGGATGGTTCATCAGTAGCATCCTGGAATTGCTCAGAAAATTTAAACCACTGGCACTCACAAATTTCTTCGTGGACTGTGGATCATTCTGATAGCTGGAGCGAGGATATAATAAGCGTTAAAAGGGATATGTGCTCGTACATCATACCGGGAATAATAGAAAAATCTGTGGGGTTGGATGAATGGCACCCTGCATTTTTTATCGCAATGCACAATAGAATATACTACTCACGTTTGCATGCATGTAACACCATAAAATACGGTTGTCAATATGGCCGAGAAGTACAATGCACCGTAATCTTGTCCATATTCCAAGTTGAGGTTAATTGTCATGACGTTCCTTGGGGTTTACTTCGTGTCAGGAGGAGGAGCGTACTACAGATGGACGCCACAAGTTCAGGCTGATGGAACATAATATAGTAGCGCGCTGCTGAGTGGCAGTGTGGCATGTGGGAAGCGGAGATATTACACATAAAAAGCCATCATGATGGATGTGAACATTGGATGCACGATCTATTAGCACTCGACAACCGGGAGATGGATTTCGTGCCGGATTGCCAGCACAGGAAGGCGCTCTGATAGTAGACATGGTCAAGATGGAGCATTTACTTATCAATTGCACTACGAAGTTATCGCGGCGTCGAGAGGCAAATCGCCGATAAATCTATAGTCTACTCTAAAAATACATATTCGGTCCCACCCATACAAATTGAAAGACCCGTGGGAGAAGTCACCACACAGCCCACTGTGATCACCGTCAGACGCACGCTGCGGCACAACAAATATTTGTATTGCAGCTTTACGTTCTCACGGTGCACGCATGCCGAGCGTCCGGCGTTGGTCAATTCTTTGAGGTCCGAAATTGTTTATTTCGGATTCTGCTCGTGCCTGCTAGGTTCATATATGCATATTTTAGACTCTCTAACAAGTTGTCATGTTTGCTTGTCCACAATTGTAGATGTGGCTTATGGAGACCGGAACACTCGAGGGGGGTGCACAAACCCCGACTCGTGTCAACACATTGCATTGATCTCGAACAACATACTTCAGCCTAAGCAAACAGTACAAATGCTGCGATAGAACATGAATAACAGCTCCCGTATTCTTGAAAAAAACAAATGGATGGCAATGGGTTTTAATTTTTTTTTTTGAGATATCGAGTCCCCAAGTTAAATGTGAACCGGTTGTTTAAAGGTGCAATAACCATCACCTCCTCGATGTTCCAACCTCACTATCAATCGATCAGAATACAAGACACACGCTGAACTAAAAAATACCTGCTAATACATACACTGTCTGTCATTCAGGTTACCAAGAAGAGTGTTGCGATAGATCGAACGCATCGGAACTCCGAATACTGCTAGTGCTCATTTGTCGGAAGGACATGCAACTAGAACTAGTGTTAGCATAGATGCGTGCGACACACCATGATGATAGTCAAAGGAGCAAAGATCGACGTGCACATACTTGTGGCCACTGCAAACATAAAATAAGGCGTTTCAAGACGTGCGAAGTGCTTTGTGCGACTCAAACATGTTCCGAGTGCACGAGTATACCCACCTCCAACACCTGTAGAAAGATCCAAAGTGACCACAGTCTATTAACCAAACACTGAGGTCATCTTTCGAATCAGATCTATTCATGCCATGGATACATTACCATGATTTCGAGCTGAACGATGCAAGTATACATGCGTGAGCAAAAAGCAAGCTAAACCAATGATATGAACAAACCCAAAGCTTTACACACGAAAGCAGCGGTCCACCAGGGGTATGACATCAACAATCATGGATGTATGTAACTAGGTGGCGGCAGGAACCAGGCCCGGCCGCCTGAACACCTTGCTTGATGCAGCTCTCGCTTTAGCTTTGGCCCACGCGAAGAGTGAAGTATTTGTTGTTATTTATTCACGGACGGGAGTGGAAATGTGTTGAAGGTGACCAGCGTGTGTACTTAGCAAGTGCTGCTTGTCGGCCACGTGATTGAATTGCACCCGAGAGCACCTGGCCGATGACCTCGCAAGCAAGGTGACAGCTTGAAAATCGAATGTCACCTGCTGAAACTTATGTTCAAATGACTATCAGAGTCCTACTGAGCTGTATTAGTGCCGGGAAATCTATGTTGGTGATTTTTTCATCAACTGGGTTGCTCACCCATGTGACATGGTATTACATAAGTTTAGACGACCAGCAAACGAAGACCGTCTTTGAGATCGCGGTAATATTGTCAACAATGAGAATCTCGCAGAAAGGTGTTCGGCTTCAAGCTTATTAGGCTCGGTTCCGATCCCTCGAAACTTGGATCATCATGGAATCTACTTTATATTCACAGCAGGTCACTATCAATTTGCATCGGACCAATTTCTCCCTCGTCCAGCTTTGGTAGGAGCAACATCCATTTACTCTGCTTGATCTCTGGGCCCTTGTTACCGAAATACCTTTCACCTTCGAAGCTCCACTCATTATTAGCCCGTACCCACTGGCCCAGACCATTACAATACTCCTTCACTTGCGAGTTCAAGGGTTCCTCCCATTGCGGAAGCGCCGCCATGGCAGCATGGAAGCTATCCACACGGGCAGCAAGAAAGTCCTCAATCCAGAGCATGGCCCCATTTATGTCCGTGTTGTGCTCGTTCACGATACATGTTATGATGTTGTGAAGTTCGTCCCCGCGCCGTTGCTCCATATTGTACGAGAATATGTCCTTCATAATATCTCGTCAGTATGATTGTACAGAGAGACATATTCTCAGGAACATCACTGACGTTTGAAAGGTCTATTATGTCAGCGGCTGCCAGAACCATCTCCTGGATGGCAGGGTGCGACATTACTTCGTCAGGGATGTTTAATCCCAGCTCAATGATGCAGAAAGAAGGTTTTACACCGCTGGTGTGACGACGTAAATCAATATGGCTCTTGATATCAAGGATACGACAATCTTTTTTGTCGATGGACTCCTGTATGTTAGCCTCGAGATATTCATCCATGCTCTGGATGAATCTCTTCTGAGAAATGGGGGTGGCGTTTCGTATAGCTGATTCCCAAAATCTATCGTCGCGGAGCACTTGAATGTAAGCGTCGTCTTCTCAGGAAACCACCAAGACACTTACTGACGCGTCACCTCCCCGCCAACCCACTCTCCTTTCGGACGTGGTATATATGGGTTCCGAAGTGCATCGAGTATGATATCCTTCAGCCTACATATCGTTGCAGGTGTCGACCTATCAAAGTACTCGTCGAACATGAAGACCGTGTGCATGAAATCACAACCAGTTCTGACATGCTCTGGGCGAAGAAATAAATAAATGACCCATTCCATACACGCGAAGATGTTACCTCTACTCGCGTCTGGGTAGGCTAGGCAGGCAAGGAGATCTACAGAGGAGAATCAGGTATGGAGAAATTTCGTGAACGACAATACTGAGTACGTACCAGTGTCGAAACGATTGAAGGCATCCTGGGCTTTCGGGCTGAACGCTTGGAAACTTGTCAACCAGGCATCCGCCTCGTTCTTGACCACGGTGTAATGTGGATTGACCCGACGCGGCCAGGGCCACCTAGCAAGCACGTTTGGAATAAAAAGTCGAGGGTGTCTGCCATCTTTCTCAAGAGCAGTCATTCCCCTGCTATGAACGATGGATTTGTCGGTAACGTTCTGGCGCTTCTTGGCGGTTAGCATCATGACACCGCAGAGCGCGACATGGATAAGCAAGCTCGTAAACAAGCCTGGTGTTAGAAGCGGGATATACGTGTCCATTAGTGGCGAGTTATTTCGATCGTCTTCAGACCTTTTAAACAATTTTAAACCCAAAGCATGTCATGGCCCGAAACCACCGATCGGCAACTTGAATAACTTCTGGAATATTTTGTGCAATGATTATCAGCTCTTAACACCAATCTCAGTAAGCACATGTTTCAGACTAGATGAAGCGCTGGATTCGGCAGTAACCTTGTTTACAATTCGACATTCATTCTGTATGCCGCTCGTGCTGGAGCCCCCGACAGACCTAGGGACGATGTCACACGCGTGCACCAAATTTATCATGCACGATCGAGACCCATAGCCCGCCTGGCCCCAATACTCACTCAAGCGCCCCCGAACAGCCCTAAAAATTCTTTTAATGGTTTGGTTCGAAAAAGCGGAACGTTCTCAGCTGACCGATACGCCACACACCGCCTCGCTACAGAACGTTGCAGCATCCAAATCCTGTAACTTTCATCAAGAATTCGCACCGGTCATTTCGATTGTACCAATTCGGCCAAGAGGAGAGACGCATCTTTGCTCGATCAACACGTACAGTCAAACTTGCCTGTGGTTCCGGAAAACATGTATTTTTTGTTGTTTACACAAGTCCCATGAAGTAGCCGTCCATATTACAGGCTGGCAAAAGAAGGAATTTTAAAAAAACAACCCAACATAGCAAACAAACAAACGGTGCCGCTAAAGGGTCCCGTTCTCTAGTCAATAATACTCAACTCCCTCGTGCGTGTCTTTGCGAACTCGTCCTTATACGTGTTCCAGATTCTGAAAACGATCGGGGTCAGCGATCGAGAGCCTCGCGCGCATAAACGTACCGGGTAAGCTCTTCGATGTAGAGCGTTTGTACGCGCGTCACTTCCTCAATCGACGGTCTGTCACATTGCTTGATGTGTATTGGCCGGCCAACTGGGTGGCGTTAGAGTCAAAGGCACGACGGGGCGAGTTGTGGGGTCACTCACTAACGGATACGATCCTGCGGCGATAAGGCATTAGCCCCAGGTTGTCTGAAACGGATGTCAGTCCGTCCACAACAAACTTCCTCATGTATGCGGGGCGTACAGTTTAGTAACCCACGTCCGTGGAACAGTGGGAGGGTAAATCCAAACATATTTTGGAACTTCTTTTGCAAGGTGTGAATGGTTGTGCCCTTTTCGTTCGGCATTTGCTCGTATATCTAGAAAACCGAGGGATTAACTCAGTGTGACCACTGTCCAATCGAAATCCCACGTCATTTTCGCCAAAGGAAAACACGGGTACCAAATCGGCACTACAGGACGACGCGGACGTGAATGAGGAACAAGACGTCTTGATTTATGAAAGTAGCCAGACATACCCGTGTTGAATCGCAATCTTGATGAAACCCAGCCTAGAGATTTCGAACCATGAACACGTGCGTCAGCATCGACTATGTCGGCTTACCTCCTCCTCAACGTCAAGTCTGCCGTACCTGGGCGGGCACTTAAGCTTTCTGCAGCACCGCCAACGACAATAGCGATGGCCTGGCCTGCCCCTCGTTTCAGTATGTTGGAGCACGATTGCTTCGAGACGCTGCTGATTCCAAGGGCCATGAGTATTTCGCGATAAAAAGGTACGTTGAAGTTGTTTGTGAGTGTGAGGAGGTGGGGATTGATGCCTGGAAAGGCGCGGGAAAACCCAGTAGCTATTGCACGGGCTCTCAGCGCACGGTTCTACGGGAGAGCGATGGAATAACCTTCTGTTGCAAACGTGGCCATAGCACCCCTGTGAAAAACACATTGAAAGGAAATTTTCGACGAAACGAGAGTCACTCACATTCCGATGATTCCTAGACATGGACTAGTCAGTCAGGATTGGCAAGATCGCTGCTATTTGAGACGCACCATGCGGATGATAGCCAAACACGTATGGTCGATCCGGGGGTAAATCGCATTCCTTGACGATGCTTGGTCAAACCCTTGTGAATATTCGAGTGTCGACTCACTTTCATGAACCTGACGGCATTTCATGGACAATTAACGACTGTGATGCAACGTGTTTATGGGGACGCACGATGCGGGATAGTACTCTGCAAAGTACTTCCATACTTTTAAAGAGCGAAACCACGGGCTCAGCCTCGTGCCGTGCTCTGGGCTTTTATCGATCCAGTTCATCCACGCGAGATAAATGGCGAGGAATGGCCAAAGTGCCGGAATTGAACTTGGAGCAAGCAAGGTGAGCCAAGCGTCGACGAAAGCGAGCACGGCCGCACCATAGAATCAGGAAAAGAAAGATGGAATTGACGATCAATGTGGACCAGGTAGCGACGGCCATTGTTTGCAACCTGCGCCGGCGGGGTATCTTGGTTGGTACGTAGCTGAATGCAGACATGTGAGTGAAGTGCACGGGGAGCGGGGCGAGAGGTCTCAACTCGATCGAGGCATGCAGGGCGGCGACAGGACGCAGCGGGGTGAGCGTTAGTTCGGACAATCTCTCACGCAGCGCCGAGGCAGACAAAGCACGAGTCGATGCAGACAAAGGCCGGCCGTGGTCCATGGCGGACGTCGTCGAGAAGAAGAGAGAACGCTGGCAGATTGCAAATCAATGTTTCACTTAATAAAGTTGCCGGCTTCCATCTCTTCCCCATGTAATCACGTGGCGCCGAGTCCGCATGTCCACCGTCGCCAACGTCGTCCTCGTCTCCCCAGACACCCGCTCAGAGCGCCGCTTCGACCTCCACATCTCCGTCGAGCAGCTCAAGGTGCCGTCTTTCTCGCCGTCCGCGCCCACTGTTCACCTCCACACAGTCCAAGGTCGAGCTCATCACCGGCATCCCGCTCCAAAATCAACGCATATCCGTGCAGAACAGCGAGGGCGACACCATCGCGCAGCTTTCGGACGATGCCAAGCCGCTCGGGTTCTATGGATTAACCACCGGGCAAACGTTGAACGTGCGGCCGTTCGATCGCGTCTCACGATCTGTTGATCTCTCTTCAGGTAATCGACACCAATCCCGCCACGTCATTCACCGGACAGCTTTCCGATGTCTCCCAAGTGGAAAAATTCGAGCTGAGCGACGACGCGTATGCGAAAAGAACAGGTTCGACGTGTCTTCCTCCTCCCCAAACTCGCCTATTCTCCTTTCAGATTCCGTGCTGGCTTACAAGCAACGAAACAAAGTCGGTCGGTTTGCACCACAATCGGAGGTTGTTTCTCCACACGTCGCCATCCCGGTCGGTGCACGCTGTCAGGTCGAATCGACCGAACAAGGGCTCCTTAAACGCGGCACGGTCCGGTTCGTCGGACAGACCGTGTTTTCAAAGGCGAGCGTCTGGGTCGGCATCGAATACGATGAACCGATTGGTCGAAACGACGGATCGTACGTGATTCCCTTGCGTCGCACGTGATGTATTTACATTTCATATAGCGTCCAGGGGGAACACTACTTTACTTGCCGTCCCAACTATGGGGTTTTCGTGCGACCAGATAGAGTGCAAGTCGGTGACTTTCCTCCGGAAGAGATTGATTTCGACGAAGAGGAGATGTAGTAGTGTTCGTTTACGGCGCACCAAAGCCCTAGCGGACAATAAACACTGAAAAAAAGGTTTTCCCCTTTCTTCCTCAGCCTTTTGCTCGTCTTTTCTGGTATTCAGACCCGATTCGCCCCGATTTCAGGCTTCTACATAGTTATACAGAGGGTCAACTGGCGGGCGCCTCAACAAACAGGCTCGATGGCCCGATCAGGCTTTGCACTTCAAGTTCGCGTTTTATGAACTTCCCAACTTGCGCCCGAGTCGTTGAGCGTCGAAGTACTATCCATCGACGAGCAATGCCAAAGGACCCATTCCTATCTGTGCCAAAAATGGCATCCGTAGCTCAAAAAGTTAGCAGGAAACCGTGACGGGTCAGGAAAAATCAATCGTTCACTACATCCTAGCTCTCGTTGACAATCTAGCAAAACTATAGGATTCAAGGTACCACAACACGGCCGCCTTCACCTCGTCCACCCACTCCCTCACCTCCGCTTCACTGTACACATTACCATTGAAAAAAGCACACAGTTTCAGCCTCCCGCGCCAGGTTTCTGCCCCTAGATAAATCTCGTCTGTCGATGCTCGGTTCAGCGTCTTTGCGCACTCAACCACAATTGTCGAGGCCACTTCAGGGACTGTCGGAACACAGGGCAAAGAAACGGAATAGCCCGCTTTAAATGGATGCGAAACAGGAGAGTAGGGCGAGAGTGGATGGGTGGAAGGTAAGGGATACTCGAACGGGAATATCAAATCCATCTAATGCCTGTTGTCAAAATTGGCGATTGAGGGGAACAAAGCCGGACGTACGTTACCAATGCTAGACCCCGAATGAGCCATCACTTGCCTACCAAACGTTCTCGGTTCCTTCCAGATATCTGCGTTCCCATTTCCAGCACCGACATTCTTTATCGCCATGGCTAGATGATTGGAGAGAATACTATAGGTTGCATCTTGAAACTCGTGGAACAACGGATGACTGAAAAACGCTACACCCTGCTTCTTGACCAATCCTGCCCGATGAAGGAACCGGTCAAACGTAAGCAGGTCAGAGAACGACGGTACATCATTTGGTAATTCCCGTTCTATATCGTCTTCACGGTCCGTCCCGCCAAGCGTCATGAACGGGAGCTCATAGTCGTATGTAAGGACGGACAGTACAAGTTCACCCCCACCACCGTTGTTGAACCAAGCCTTGTCAAGATACGGGCGAAAGTTGGCCGGGCCTTGATTGATATACGGCTGCCTCTTTCTAATCATCCACTCCTCTTCCGAAATCTCGCCTCGGAGATACATTCGGTAGACCACCCGAGTCATTGCCACCTGAGCGAGTGGCAAGTAAGCATTTCCAAACGTGATCTTATGCTTGCGACAGTTGGCAATCACTGCTGCGCTCTGCTCCGATGTAAACAGAGTCTCGACGAAGACAGAACGCGCCGGATCTCGTGGGCAGGTGACGCTACGGGGAAGGCCATGTCCCCCCTATGACATGCAACAATCGTCAACCCTCTCCGTGCAAAATGAAAAGGCACCCACCATACTCCTTGAAAACCTGTTTAGCACGATTGTGGCTGCGATAGCCATTCGCCACCTTCGCCTTGCAGGACTGAGTGCACGCAAATACTCGGGGTAGAGCTCTGCCACGGGGACCACCATCGCCAATCTGTCCTCGAGAGGCATCTGGGCAGGCTCGGGCTGTAAGCTGCCTCTCGCGAGCGTGTCCAAGAAACACCGGACGAGCGCCCTGCATGATGTCTCGTCCCCCACGCAATGTGACATGAGCAGCGTCGCGTACAGGACGTCTGTCCTAGATCCCTCCCGAGCCGGCCTCCCGAAAGATTCCAACTTGGACAAGCAAGTCATCGGAGAGCGGACGAGGACCATTTATAATTGCGGCTGCCCGCTCTTCGGCTTCTGCAGCGTTTGCTACCTCTCCCTGAAAAACGATCTCACCAGGACGGAGAACGGAAATGTTGCATTCGCGGACAAGGAAATGGGGGTGACTACTCCCGTCTTGGTTGCCTTTGTCTTGATCATCTTCGGAGTCTGCACCAGGACTCTGCGCCTTCCAATGCACAACGGCGCCTGCGAGCGGGTGACGCCTCTTTGTGGATAACCAGGCACGCATGATATTGTCTTCGGAAAATAAATTTGCATCTTGAATTCCGTTCGAGAGACGGATTTCGTTGTATCGCAAAATGTCTGCGTGGCCCTGAGATAAACCTGACAAAAGTAGGAACCGTTCGACCGATCCCAAGGGACGTCGAAAGGTGCGGCCTTGGGTAGGATGCGTATCGACCAACGTCCAGCCAGGCATCTGGATGCAAATGAACTTGAACCTGAGAGAACGAAAAATAATCTAGCCAACTTTTAAATACTCTCCAAGTTATAAATGCTGTACTCCGGTAACTCCACGGATACGGAAAATATGGTGCCGATGCATGGCTGGTGATTCTTTGTTTTGTTCATTTTCATTGAAGTGATGATCAATGACATGTCACGGCATTCATTAATAATTCTATATCAGTACTGTCGATTCCTCGTGCCAGAAGTTGTGCGGCTACTATCCGCCATGGCCCTGAGTTAGTAATGAAACTTTTTGTGATACTCAGTCTTAAGTTGACGATTTCCACGGGTGTGCCGCACGCCATACGCCACGGTCCCATAAAGAGCCAGCTAGCGGTGGCGTCAGCATGATCCGTCAATAAAATTTTACTGGTACGACGGTCTAGTACACCTATGGCCTCCCCACGTGACACATTAGTGCATCCGAGCCCAGGTCAGGCACACAAATACACAAGGTTCTTTCACATCGGCGACAAGCCAGAGCTCCAACCTAGACTACATAGATGAAGCGCCGGATTCTGCAGTAACCTTGTTTACACTTAGCACATGATAACATGTACGCGGCCGGCAGATCCACCCTACATGAATCATGATACAACACGGCGTCCGAATACTGTAAGTCGCTCGATTTGGTCTCGACGTGATCGTCCGATCCGGCGAGTCTTTCTATCCTACTCCTTCCGCTGAGGCCTCCAGACAGCAACTTCTGTTTTCCACATCAATATGGTTCGTTCACGGGCTTGATGATATGTCTGGGATCCTTCTAGTAGGGGTGCGATATATTGCTCAGCTATGTCCATCACCTTTCGCTGCATCTTCCGTGCTGACACACCTTCTCTCTGGGTAGCACCTCGAGATTAGCTCGTTCAGAGCCGTGGCGTTTGTCGCTCGTTTTGCCAACCATCCGACAACCTTTCCCATCGATATCGATTCCATGTCTGTTGATCTCGCACTTCTAATTGTGTCCGACGTCGCTCAACGCCTCTTATGAGACTTCGACAAGTAATTACTCATAAGCCATGCAAGCGAGTACTTGCGCATCGAGGACGGAAGGCTACACAAACTTGATCATGACGCGAAACGTTAGTGGAACCAGGTATTAAATAATTACCCCGCCAATTTACCAGCAATCCAACATTGGCCATTTGATTACTCATCTTTGGTCTCAGCGCTGGTGTGAAAGGTGCGGGGGAGAGTGGTGGCAACTATACATTGTATTTTTAGTTGTCTCGCTGCCTAATGCTATTACGGGTGCTAGGTGGCTAAGACATGTGGACTATGCAATGAACACTGGGGGAAAGGACGGGCGAAAGCGCGCAGAGGCGTGAGCTGCGTGGGTGGGTGGGAAACACCTCGCAGGACGCCTTGCTGCTTGGGTCGCGCCTGGGTATCCGGGGCCCCGATGGAAAGGCCTGAGAGGGGCCGAGGGGCCAGGGATACCGGCCAGAAGAGGGAAAGGAAAGAAGCGGTGCCCGCCACTTCAACCACGCGGGACCGAAGACCGTGCTCTGTGGCGCAACGCAGCCACAGACCGGCACCTACTCCTTGTTTATTGGGCTTATAGCGCTTTTCATTTCTATTGGACTAAGCTAAGCATTGCGCGTCACAAGTGACCGCCAGCTCTCGCCACCTCCTGTCCACCTATGGCGTCATACCCCTGGCGTTTTGGGGTCGTGTTCATCATCGTCCTCTTTAGTTTTTTGGTTTGCGGTCGTCGTGTACTACTATACATTGTATTTGTAGTTGTCTCGCTGCCTAACTAAAAGGGTCACGTCGCCGCGGCCCGTTTTTTGCTGGCTAAACTCCCGCGCTGCTCAAAGCGAAGGCCAATTAGCAGTGGAACGTACTGGTCCAGGATGACAGCACTAATCTTAGTCAGCGCACCACATTATATCTAGCAATATCTTTCCACGGGGTCAAAAAACGGAACCCACAGCCACAATTCTCCCCCCCCAGTGACCTTGTAAACAAGGTAACTCAGATCAGTGGACTTCGGCCGAGTCATTCGGTGGGAGTAGGGACCACACGAGTTGGATCCCTGTGTAGCACGGCATGGGAACGGAAAAGTCAGCCTAGACCTACAAGAGTGGTCAGGTGCGACGGCTCGAGGAGGGGAGCACACCCTTGCGGTCACTGCTGGTTATCTAACCGATCGGGAATCTCCCCCTTTCCCTCCCTCGTTCTCCCGTTTACATAAGCAACCAGCGTTGCGGAGGGTCATCGATGTCACTGCGATTTACTCCCTCTGTCTAGTGCTGCTGGTAGCTCCCTAAACGCCTCTGAGGTAGGCTAACGGTCGGGGTAGCGGTGCCCCCTGACGAGAGTTTTCGCAGGCTCGAAACCTATCCCATCCCCCTTTCCTGTCCCTCCTGTCCTGCCCCGAGCGCGGCCGATTCTATCGCACGGTCCAAATCTTAGGAGATGGGCGACTGGCAGACAGTGCATACAGATCTCAGTTCCCTCTCTCGTACACTGACTAACAACTAGGCTTCACACACCTAGTTTCGCAACTTTCCACCTGCGCCACAAGCCTCAATCGAGAACCTTACTTGGCACCCGTCATTCTCTGCACCGCAGAAAAGATGGCATTCTAGGCTAGGTGAGTGGCGAGCCTTTCCTAGAATAAAGTCCGTGCATGAGTAAGCGAGGTTGCGCAGCCTCTCTCTCTTCGCCACCTCGCAGTACCACTACTGTTTGTGCCTGAGTTTCCTCTTGCACAACGTCCGTCTCTCTTTTTCATGCCCATCCTCCTCTCCCTCTCTCAGGTCCAGTGTCTGTGAATCGTTCTCCCCCAATCTTCACCATTGTCCGTTGCGCTTAGCATAGCCTTGAGTTCACGCTCAGTGACCTGCTCGGTTCCCACCCGCCCTCGCAGCTCGCTCCAGGTTTTAGGCAGTGCCTCGGGCTTTCGCCCATACATATTTTAGTTCTCTTTCTGCGCCAGTGATCACCGTGTACATAGCCACCCCCTCACTCCTTTGTTCCCGAGTTGGTAATCATCCCGCAGCTTCTCCACCTGTTTTTCTCATATCGGCCGAAACTGCAGGGTTCGATATTCACGGACTTGAGATATATTTGGGCTAAGTGCATGGAGGGTAAACTTTATCCCAAAACCACAAGCCAACAATTGTGTACCAATTGACAAAAAGATAATGGATGCACAAAACGCTGCATTTCGTTGATTAAATCCCAGGAGTCGGGGATTTACGCGTGCGCGCCGCTACGATATCATTACAATGCTGGCCTTATGGATCATTTATGTACCATACTGAATGGACTGAGCTTTGATTTTCAACAGTTTAGCTTTCCCTAATATTACACATGTACAATCACCTCCCAACACGCCTTTCAGTGATATTTTTTACATTGTTGCGTTAGTATTGGTGCTGCTGCCATCACCGCACCCGGCGATGCCCCCTTGAATTCGCGATCATGGACGCTACGGCCTGTGGCCCGAGAGACGGACGAGCAGAACCACTAGAAGACAAAGTGTTCGAGGTCGTCTTCGAGGAGCTGGAAGTGACCGCCGGCCCCGTAATCCCGATGATCTCGACCTGCAATGACTCTTTTGCGTTCACGAGCGGTCCCGTAGTCGTCGTCGGTGATGTCGCAGCCCGAGCAGGCGTGGTCGTCTGACCAGATGAAGAAACAGAAACCGTCACAGTCACCGTTTTCGTCGTCGTCACCGTCGTCGTGGAGTCCTCCGCTTCGTCGGGGCTTGCCTTTGTGGTGTTGCCATTCGAGGAGGGCGTGTTCGATGACGATTCGGGCATTTCGAGAGCAGTGGCGACGTACACGAGCGTCACGTTTCGGGCCTGTCCTGAGGTACCGGAAGCGAGTTTCGTACCCGTCGGGGCGCTCGATGATTTTGCAGAGCTGCTCTCCGTAGGGGGAGGGCGACCATCTCTCCGGGCGCGTGCACCAGCACACGCAACCGAGTCGTCCTCGCTCCTACGGGTCGCTGAGGAGTTCGATGTAGCCGCGATCGGGGCGACCTGTCCGGTAGTTGGGTCGTACGTAAAGAGTTGGCTCTCGTGCGAGTTTAGCGTCGTGGCGTCGTCTCCGTCGTCTCCGCAGGGGTCGGTGCTGCCAAGTTGAATCGCAGACTGCACGTCGCAAGGCATCATGACAAGTGCGGACTTCGTTCTCGGGTCGGGGTCGTAAGTGGCGCAATACATGACCATTTCAGCGTTGCTCGGATTGAACACTTCCGTCGCAAGCGTCACGAGAACGTGCTTGTCAGTACTCCCTGCGAGAGATTCAGCATCGCGTCGTCGTTATGGGATTGTACATACCTGCCGCGTCCTGAGCAGGCAACATGATGAACTGAGTCTGGTTGGTCGTAGACGCGTTAAGCTGGAATGCTTTGGCAGAGCTCTGACCCGAAGTCCAGTCGACCGGGGTGGAGTCGATGGTTAATGATGCGACACGCTGGGTCTTCCTAGGCCCTATAGTATCAACCTAGACGGAACAGATCAAAATCCATAAGCGTCAAGATGGGACGAGGAAAAAAACTTGCCATGATATCTATCCTCCCCAAAACTTGACTACTTTCGTCGTCCTGGCGCTCGACGTAAGCATGAAAAGATCGCTTTCCAGCACCTGCACTTCCATGGTCTCCATCCGTCGTCGGCGACCGAGAGACCATGTAGGTGTCGCCATTTTCTCCGGGGAAGTATACCGAGTAACGACGACCAAAGTTGGCAGGTTCTCGGTGATAACGGCTGCGCGCAAAAGGTGACCGAGACCGACGAGTTTTGTGATTGGCATCGTCGAGAGTACCGTGGTTGTGGTGGTCGTTTTTCCTGTGGTGGTCGTCGTAACGTCGCAAAAGGGGTGGAAGGGCTCGCATCTGTACCCAAGATGAAGGATCGTAAAGCAGCACATCGACGTCATACACCGAATACTTGCCTGGTGTCCGTCGTTTCGGCCGTCGTAACCATGCCCTCCAAGTACAGAACCATCGTGGGCTCGTTGCCGGGGGTCGGGAGAGATCGAGTGGCCGGGCTGGGCATTCGCAGCAACTCTTGCAGGGACAGCAAGCGGGAGAGCCGCACAGAGGCAAGCAAGAAGGGTAAGGTGCGTAGATAACATGGATGAGAATGCACGATTAGTAGTTGTTAGGATCGCCGGGATCCGAGAGAAAGAAGGTCGGGTTTTGGTGAGGAAAGGCGTCCACGGAGACCGCTCTTATACGTTTTCTGAGACTGAGACGTCGGCAGGATTGAACCAGCCTGACACGGCCCAAAGTGAAATCATACCAACGGTCTGGTCAAGTATCAGGCAAGACATGCTCGGTAACATGCTTTTCATTCAGACTCGCGGCAAGCGCAGTTGATTTGGATTTTGACTGCATCCAAATGGACGTGGAAGGAGAAGTCGAGAGAGACGAGCCATTTTGGGAGATTTTGACTGTTTTCTTTCACGTCCGAAAGTACGACACGCAAATGACAGAACAAAAAGCGACTAGAGCGACGGAAAGAACACTCAAAAAAGCCCGGATCGAAAGATCCGTCGCGACAAAAAACAAAGTTCGGTCCGATCAGCACCAACGCAGGCTCTCTCTAAAAGACAAGGGGAAACGAAAAGAGACCCGCGCAAGCGTCGAGAACGCTCCAGAGACATCCTCCGAGCCAGTTTTACCGGCTTCCTTTGTCGTCGTCGCAGGCTCCTACGAAAAACTGCTCTACGGGCTCGACGGGACCGTGTCGGCCACCGAATCTGGCTACGAGTTTCATTTGAAACCCGTCTTCATCTTTCCCGCCCATGTCTCGTCCATCAAAGCCGTCGCGGCGTCTCCAGATGGAGGGAAATGGTTGGCTACAGGAAGCTCGGACGAAATCGTAAAGGTGTGGGACTTGGCGAGGCGGAAAGAAGTCGGTGGTCTGATGCACCATCAAGGCATGTGGATTGTCTGCTTGTCCAAGGAAGATGTATCGACATACTTACGGCGATGTCCAGGCTCTATTACATATCTCCAATTTCCGACGCGCTCTCATCTACTTTCCGCATCTGAGGACGGTACACTCTGTCTTTTCCATGCGCGGGATTGGTCCATCCTTCGCTCATTAAAGGGACATAAAGGCCGCGTGAATTCTGTCGCCGTTCATCCGTCTGGTAAAGTCGCGTTGAGCGTCGGGCAAGACAAGACGTTGCGCATGTGGGACTTGATGCGTGGCAAGGGTTCTGCCAGCACGAAATTAGGCAAAGGTCAGGTCGTTGACGTTGCTGACGGAACGTTGCTTACGTCGGCCATCTAGAGGGGGAGGTCGTAAGATGGTCGTTGTCGGGATCGATGTTTATCGTCCAGTCCTTGTCTTCTCTCGACGTATTCTCTACGGTACGTGAAGCAGGTACACATATGTGTTTGTGCGTCTCATCCCCGAATAGGACATGGTCTTGCAACATACCATCACACATCCGTCGAGAATACAGAGCGTGCGATTTTGCAAGCGTGTCAATGGCGCCGGAGAACTTTTATTGGTCGCAGCGGAAGATAAAAAAGTATCGATATATCAAGTATCTGAGGACTTGCAATCTTCACCTACGATAATCGCCGAATTAGTTGGCCATTCAAATAGGTTCGTTTGACATGTGCCTGAGTATAGCATGCTGATTAAAAGCACACCAGAGTAAAAGCTGTGGAGACGCTCGACATTGCACTCCCGAAAATCGTGGAAGGACGAGAAACGACGACGATCGTCTGTACCATTTCGTCTGACGGCAAGATATTCGTATATGACTTGGTAGCCTTACCAGCTGAGACGACGGACAAAATTAAGCTACACCCGGCAGTGGAATACGACACAAAGGGCACTCGCTTGACGTGTCTCACTGTTGCTGAGGGTAGAGCGCCAGAAGGGACATCAGCTGCGACCGGGAAGCGGAAGGAGAGGGAAAATGACACGGACGATGAGGAAGAGGAGGG
This sequence comes from Austroboletus novae-zelandiae, assembly GCA_038090275.1. Classification (NCBI taxonomy): domain Eukaryota; kingdom Fungi; phylum Basidiomycota; class Agaricomycetes; order Boletales; family Boletaceae; genus Austroboletus; species Austroboletus novae-zelandiae. The sequence continues at coordinate 30,854 of JBBPML010000052.1, read as the reverse complement.
ATGGAAACCACAATTTGATGCAGATTCAGATATGGAGAAAACCGACGAAAAAGAGGAAGGGGAGGAGGAAGAGAAAGAGGGGTAGATGCCCTTTTTTGGAACCTATAATTATGGTTAGGGTTACAAATACTTGTTCCGCTGTCGCGTGGTTTGGTAGCCACGGCCCACGATGAACTCTGCACGACTCAAACGCAAACTCGGCGATTTGGGCGTCGATACGTCGAGCAGAAAGGTCAATGAAAACTTTTGTTTGGTAATTCCGTCGTCCCCCTCCTTGTCGGTACCACTCACTAGTCCTGCAGATCGGTACGCCACTACCACCCCTCGAAAAGTCCAAGGATACGGGCGAGTTCGTTCCACTTTGGAAGCAAGAAGTCAGTTGCTGCTCCTCAGTGGGCTATTTATCTGAAGTCTAGCCCGTCTAGGTACGAGACGAAAAGGGCAGAAGAAGACTACACGGGGCTTTCACGGGCGGTTTCTCTGCTGGGTACTTCAACACCGTCGGCTCCAAGGAAGGTTTGTCTGATCGTCGTCTCACACGCCGTCGTTTGCTTGAGTTCGTTTGTCTAGGATGGGCCCCCTCCACGTTCGTTTCTTCGCGGTCGGATCGAGCCAAGGCTCGCGCGACGAAACCGGAGGATTTTATGGACGAAGAAGACCTCGCGGAGATGCGTGCGGACCAGATGCTCGTGAGCGAGCATGAGCAGATGGATATCCTGGGCGGTACGCAGGCTGGGAAGGCCCGTCGTGCAGGCGTCGACGACAGTCAGAAAGAGTCCGTCGTTTCCTCTCGTTCGTCTTCCCCACCTTGTTGGAATTTTTTTCTTTTTTCGAAAGACATGTTCGTACTCACGTTTCTTGCGTGTATCATTATCCAGCCCGATCACCCTCGCGCTAGAACAGGCCATAACACCAGCTCCGAAAGATTCGGCAGGGGGACGGATTCTTAAGAAGATGGGCTGGAGACCGGGTCAGGGGGTCGGTCCGAGGGTGACGTGGCGGCAGCACGAGATCCAGTATGGGCGTGACCCGGACAGAACGGGTGCGGACGTGGACGAAGAAGCTAAGAAACATACATATCCGCCGAGAGATACGCCGATGGTCGTCGCACCTCGCAAGGACGACGTTCACGGACTGGGGCATAGCAGATCGTTGGGACTGCATGCGAGCTTGGGGGCTCAGGAACAGGATCCGAAGGGCGCGCAGGGACCACGGCTTGCAGGTGGGCTTTACAAACGTTCTTTTGGCGTCTGTGTTGCTCATTACGTTGACTTGCAAGGTGGGTTCGGACTGGGTGCGCTGAACGACGCGGACGAGGATGATTTGGACGTTTATGATCACACTGTGAGTCATGGAAGGAGTCGACACGCTTTCGATGCCAGTGACGCACACGACGAAGAACGCGTAGTTATTGGCAAGGCTAAATCTAGTAGCACAACTGCTCCGGTGCGATCGGTAAGTTCTGTCCATTGTTGGGCGGGCTTGGGCAAACGTGCTGACGTATCTGTATCTCAGACAACGAGTAATCCAAGCTTGTTCCGCGATGACAAGCCTGTACTCCCTGGCTTTAAACTTGCGGAAAAACCAGCGACGGAAAACATGTGGTAGGTCGTGAAGATCGTCTTCAACTCAGGTTGACGTTGATTCCTGCAGGTTCCCTCTTCCCGAAGTACCCAAAGGTTGGAAACCCAACCCCAAAGGTCTGTGGGGGCGGGAAAAAGAGGCACAGAATGACAAGGAAAACATGCCCAGCTTCCCCGTACCAGGGCAAGCTCAACTGCACGCTCAGTGGAAAACCGGAATCACTCCTGAACAGGTTCGTTTCCCTCGAGCTGATGAGACGTTTAGTCGTCTGACCCGCTGTTTAGCGAGGTGCTGCGCTGGGAGAGATACCCCTCCCATCTGCACCGCGTTCAGTCTTTGAATACATGTCGAAGAAAGACCAGGAGCGAATCAAGAGCATTGCAGCGGGTCGTTCTACCGATCCTTCAACGACGGACGCGACGGAGCAAGAGCCAACACCGTCATCAAGTACACTCCCGCCTCAGGGGCCTTACATCTCTCACACAGAACCACACGTCGCCCAGGCTGCCTTGCAAGGCTTCCGACCGTTTACTTCAAATCCCAACAAGCAATCCCGATACACCGCTTATCTCCGGGCACACGCGGAGCCTGGTTCTAGCGTCTCCATACCCGCCCGTCTATCGACGCAAACCCCAGAAGTGTACGCGGCCGAGATGAACGAGTTCGCCAAGGCTGCTGCTCTCTTCCGTCCAGTCTCAGGGGCGATGGCGGGACGCTTTACGAGCGCCGCTATACTCGAGCTGGGGCCCAAGACCGTCGAGGGTTTACATACTCCGAGTGCAGAACAGGCGGCGGTAGAAGCCGAATCGGAACCAGCCATGAAGGAGATGGAAGAGAAGGAGGAGGACCCCAAGGTGTATGCGGCGCGACTAGGCATGTACGGCCCTATGACGCGCGAAGTGAAGCCTTGGCAACCTGCACGTCTTCTCTGCAAACGATTCGGTGTCAAGGATCCTGATCCGGACGTGCACTTCGATACGCCCGAGGCGTCGACGTCTACCGGTGTGGATGCGTCGCAGAGCGCAGAGAAGATAGGCGGCGTTGAGGATGTTGCGGAGGGTGATGTGCAAGATCCGGCGCCACAGAGCGGCAAGCGTGACTTGGCGAACATCGGTCTCGGGGAAGACGATGGGCAGGGAGATGATATTCTCACTTATGAGCGGCCACCCATGAGTATCTTCAAAGCTATCTTTGCAAGCGACGAAGAGGAGAGCGAGGACGAGAAGGACAAGGAAGACGACGACAAGGCGGATGACAATGCCGTCGAGGCTCCGACGTCTTCGCATCCCTCGACGTCGCTTCAAGTGACGGAAAAACCAAATGCACAAGTGCCTCCCGTCGCGGTGGACGAAAAGGTGGATTTGTCGACGTTCAAGCCGACGTTTGTCCCACGGGACTCACAAGCGAACGGGAAAGCGCCCGCTACAAAGGAAAAGAAGAGCAAGAAGCCCAAGACGGGTGCGCTCATGTCGTTCGACATGGACGAGGACGGGGGCGAGTCACTATCCATAACGGCCCAGCGGGAAACCAAGGAACGAGATCGTCCCAAGAAGAAACGGAAGAAACACAGAGAGCGCGCTAAGGAGGAGGATGAGTGGGTTGAGAAACCACTCCCAGACATCGTGAAAGATCTGGGCGTGGAAAGACCCCCCGACGATTATGATATGAAGGTGGATGATGTTGAAGGCGTCGTTGGGCCTCCGCGGGGGCGAAAACGTGCTGTCGACTTCTTATAAGTAGTTTATGTAGTGTCGTGCTGCGGCGTAATGCTTTCAGATACCATTAGTTCGGGTCCATCTGGTCGAATCCCCAAGTTATTTTTATGTCTACAACGGTCTTGCCAACTACCTCCAAAGACACCATCGGATTGGCTAGCCGAGTTGACCATCGGTTATTCTGGCCTGGTCCATGGCGCCAGGGGTCCACTGCCGGGCCATTTTTTGAACTTGCCCTGCATCCATACTCTGTACATCTTTAATTGCCTCTTTCTATTTACGAGTAACCTTCGGTCCACCCCAAGCTGTTCGACGGCAAATAGGGGGTGAGAAGGGGAGGATATTAGTGGAACGAGGAGATTGGGGCGTATGGTAGTATTTGAGGTAGCTGGAGCCACATTCCCGGGTGAATAAGTCAACTGATCCGGCGAAGAGGGAGAGACAGAGTTATCGAATAGTGGTTCTTCGTCTTCTTCTTGACCTTGTGATTCCGTAACTTCCGTCGTTCGAACCAACGTTTGCGAGGGTGACGCTCGAGAGCCGGTGAACATCAACGCCAGTTCGTCTTTCGATGACCCAGGTTTGTCGTGGTATGAAATATTTGGATGCAAGTACGTACCTAGCTCAAAAAAATATACGCGTGTCTTGTCTCCGCGTATGTAGAAATTGTCTTCGAGCATTCTCCCGGATTTAAACCGTAGTTGGGTGAGATCGTAGCGCCCGTAGTCACGCACGAGGACGATCCCACCTGGCTTTAGGATCTGCCGTATAAAATCGATCACATACACAGCATGAGACGAAACTAGAGGCATACGTGGTGAATGTTGGCTACTGCCCTACCCCATTCGTCTGGATGTAGTGCGCTCAAGACAAAGACACAGAGAATAATATCAACAGTCGCTGGTTCAACACCCGGTGGGAGCGTGCTCTCGGAAGTGAGATCCCACACCGCGGCTTGTATCGAACCAACGGGTGGATTAGTATACATGGGGTTGTTCTGCAAGAAAATTCAGCAAGGATTCTTGCGAAAAGAAGGGGTGGATGCTTGCTTGGACTAATTTGATTGCATGGGAAGAGTAATCGTATGCTCGGATGGCGAGCTGAGGGTTCTTATTCGCAGACAACAGTGGAAATGCGGCGTTTCCAGCACCTGGATTGTGCCATTCAGCGATAATGCAGACTATGGCACGCATATAGACACCTTACCGCACCCAATCTCGCATATAGTGACCTCCCCTGCCTGATCGAGTCAGAAAGGGGATACACAGAAATCGAACAGGGATACACCTCAGGCTGCGCGGCAGCCAATAACTCTGGAAACTCTTGATGTAGCCTAGCTCAAAGTAAGGGCAAGGGAGAGCGATCGACGATGTGACGAGGTACCATTTTCTGTCACGAAAAAAGTTGTCTGCATTGGTTTTATAAAAGTTATCCCTTGTTGTTGATTCTGTTATGATACAGGCCCGACGTGAACGACGAGATGTTCTCACCAGTATTTTGCGGGTTTCGAGTTGTACCTATCTTTATCTTGATCGGGCACAGGGGCCAGGCGCTGTCTTTGGAGAGAAGAGGCGATGTGTTCCACCTGGTCGTCGGGAGGCGGGACGTGATCCCAGGCGTTTTGTGTCCAGACGTCCTCGTCTTCAGTCAGGAATCTGAGGCCTGTCACGATCACCAGGATGACGATGGCTGCATTGCTGACCTGGAGCCAAACGGCGGTTTCTCATCGCTGATGTCGTGTACGGACGATGTCAGCTTGGGGGTCCTTGCCATGGCGGTCCTCTAACAAAGCGATATCTAGCCGGACCCAGAGTGAGTCGGTTCGGCCGGCCGGCCGCCAATGACACGGACTGCGCAGCGTTGTATGTAGCGAACGGATTTTTGAATATATTACGAGGACCTAGTGGTCGGGGTCGAGGCCGTCGGCGTTGGAGAGCTGCCGACCGGCTAGGCCGGTGAGAACAATTCGCGGGGTCGCTGCGCTTGACTTGCATGCTGCAACGCTTCTGGCGTCAGATCATTCCAGGCCAGGCCACACGTCCCTGTCCTCCTCCACCTCCGCTGCCCACGCTAACGCGCAGCAGTCCGCATCGTTCCCGCTGACAATATCCCGGTTGGATCAAGCCCATCATTGATGTCTAACCCTAGACCGCCTCCTCCAGGCGATGAGGATCTCCAGCACCTCTACGACGAGGTCTGGCGCATCTTTGGCGAGGAATCCGCATCCCCGGCCGAACGCTCGCCCCTCGCCGCCGCAGCCATCAATACCAGAGAACAATACCCCAACGCCTTCCGCGCAGAACCGGATCCGGTTAGCTCCCCTGTGTCCGCTGCCAGAAACTCGCCTCCTCGCCTTCCTCGTATGCGCCCCCGTTCCCGTTTCCGCTTGATTGCTCACTGCCCTCCCAGCGCAACCGCCCAATGTACACGATATCCGCTCCAACATCGATTCTACCCTTTCTCCCACCTCACAGCGGCGATCACGGCCATTGCCCCAGCCCCCCGGCGCTGTTCCTCCGCTGCCATCTAGCCCCACAGATGTCCATGTGACAGACACCCCTCAGCCCGTGCTCAACACCTCTCGCCCAGGGACAGCAAACGTCGACAGGTATGCTCGCTCTCTGCTCTCCTTCTCTCACCCTCATGCCCTCCTCTCAGTCGCCGTCAATTGCCTCCCGCACCACAAAGCCCTGGCTTTCGAGGTTCCACCGGTTCTGCAACCTTGCCGGCCTCCCCTGGAAAACAACTCATTAGTCCTCAATCGGACGTCGGCCCCAACTTATACAAGACAGTCCCACCCGTCCCTGTCCAGTTCAATGGCAGTGGTCCTATGGCAGAAGACATCCGTGACCCACTGTCCCGCAAATCTTCTGCGCGACCACCTGGTGCTCTGCCACCCACAATTCCAGGTTTTAACGGCCATTATGTCGACAGTTCACCCCTTGACATGTACGCCACAGATGAACCTCCCAGAATCCGTCCAACCCAACAACAACAACTCTCGGGCCAAGCGAGATACGCAGACGCATATTCACACGCCAGTGCTCGCCTACATACGGACAACCAACTTTTAAATTCGCGTGTCAAGGATCTTCAGTCACCTTCAAGCGATTTTATTCATCGTAGGTCGTCCAACCAAATACTTGAGTCGGTAATTCTGACTTAGTTGCGGTGGCAAGATGCAAATGCTAGCGTGGGCCGTGCTACCTCAACAGGGTCGACAACTTCGTCGGCTCAGACTGACCCCCTTAGACGGAACCTGTCCGCTACTACTACAGCCACCACATATAGCGACCATCAGCCTTCCAATGATGGTTCTTCGGCTCTTGGGAGGGATAATTCTATCAGCGCATTTTCCGTCGCGTCATCAACCATCGGATACCCTGCAACTTCATACGACGAGTCTTTGAATGGCTACACTGCACAGGACGATAGCACAGACTCGTTCGATCGTTCTCGGCCAAATGACCAGAATGCCAATTGGAGCTCCTTGCCTGCTAACCAAGATGATCAAGATGACGACTTTACTGACAGCGACGACCCAGATCCGGATCGCTTTGTCAACTTCAGTCTACTTTCTCATCTGGCTGTTAGACTGCGCGACAAAGTTCCAAGAGGCATACACGTCAAGAGTAGTATTCCTTATCCCCGTGCCTTTACAGGCAAAGACATAGTTGTATGTGGTCACATTCTCGATCATCCCCGTTCAGATCATAATAGCCTGCCTAAAGTCAACAATTCAATCACAAATCCAACGCGAATTACTGATCAATCACGGCGTCTCTACGGCAGACAGGCGTGCGGCGCTCCAGGTAGCGCGTAGTCTTCAAAGCCAACTCTTTTTCTATGAAGTTGAGTGGGGCGATAAACCACTCCAGGATGGGGTTGAGGACGTGTACATGTTCCTGGATGATCTCGAGGGCAATTCAGAGTCCCAGAGGGAAAGAGAAGAACTGCCAACGGCGGTCATCACTATGCTCACAAAGTGTTACACTTCGACGTGTAGCGAGGAAGATCCGTGTTATTCTTGGATTTGTCCGAGAAGACGCGTGAGTTTTGAGATTACGCGCATTATGCGAATTGATTTCGTTTTAGGCGACCCTCGTAACAGACGTTCCATTTACACCCGAGCCGGAGGGTACGACTCATGTAAGTTGTTAAATGGGATGTGTAGCCTATCGCTTACCATACTGCGGTAGAGCGAGGACTGGCCGAGCACGGTGGACCCTGCCATTCTCCGTAGTCTCCCGGAGAGTGAGATTCATCGTCAGACGTATGTATCTATCGTGCTCCGTTCCGTTTACTTAATATTGTTTCACAAAGGATCATTCATAAAACGATCAGTCAAGAGGAACAATATGTTCAGGATCTCGATTCTGTTGAAGCTGTTTGTTGCAATTATTCCCAACACTACACTGTTCACTCACCCGTAGTTAGCTGTTCATTCGCCCTCTACGTCGCGCGGCACACATTATGCCCACCCCGCAAATGGATGAATTTATCGAGGAAGTCTTTGGTAACATTCTAGACTTGCGAGAATGCAATAAGCAACTTGTAGAGGCGATGTATGTGCGTCAGCGCGAGCAGTCCCCGATCATCCAAAAGATTGGGGATGTTTTCCTTGAGGCTGCTCGAAGTTTTCGATACGCATATCCTACCTACGTGGCCCATCTTCCTTTAGCAGAAAAACGATTTAAGGAAGAGATCGAGGCGAATGCTAATATGAGACTTTTCCTCGAGGTTCGTGGTGATATTTGCACTTGATCAGATCCTGTTTTTGGCTTATTTTGCTTGGGCTCGAATTCATTTGTAGGAATGTTCGCGCGAGTCTGTGAGGCAGCAAGAATCTCGACGCCTAGACTTGAAACATTTCCTATCACGACCTTCCGAGCATCTCCAAAAGTATCCTCTTGCCTTGGAAGCAATCATGAAAGAAACGACGAAGGGTAACCCCGACGTATATTACCTCGCAGAAGCTATCCATGCTATCAAGGAGCTGCAGAACATTGCTCAGCTGCGTACATTCCAGACTGCCATGGGCAAAGGTCCTACAGCAAAGTGGGAATGGCACGACCTGGTTCCTAGCGAAGTAAGAGAAGGACTAAGCAAAGCGGAGGCGAAGCGCCAGGCGTGAGTGACCGTTTGTTGCGGGAAAGCATTGGAAGTTGAATGATGCTTTCAGGATCATCTTTGAGTTGATTAAAGGTGAAATGGGGTACGTGAAGGATCTAGAAAATATCGAAATAGTGCGAGGTGCCAAATATCTTCGTGATCTACCTGAACATTTCGTTTTTATTAGATGTATGTTCAACCACTACGGACGCAAGATCCTGCCATCATCCCACGGGAAAGATTGGAGAGTTTCATCACGGATGTATTCCACAACTTTTCGGAAATCTATGCCCATCACCGCAAGTTGCTTGAACAACTACACGAGATCCAGCGCGAGGAACATCCGACCATCAAGAGTATCACTGCTGCTGTGTTGGATGCCACATTGAGCTTTAGGGAGGCTTACATGGAGTATATTCCAAACTATCCGATCGCAGCGTATCGGATAGACGACGAGATGGCCAACAACTATGAATTCAAGAACTTTGTCGAGGTGTGTGCTTCGATTACGGCGAAACTGAAGTACTTACCGCGCGTAGCAATGCACGCGTCATCCCGAGGCCCATCGTTTAGACATGAAAAACTTTATAAACCGTCCCATACCTCGGCTATTGCGATATGAATTACTTTTGAAGAACATACATGATGAGACCCCGGGTGATCACGAGGATTACAAGGCTATTCCCCAGGTTCTCGAGATCATAAAGTCTCTTGGAAAAGATAGCGAGCCAGGAGTAGATTCTGCAAAGCAAAAGGTTCAGTTGTGGTGCTACAACTCGAATATCGTATTCAAACCAGGGGAGGCAGTGGTAAGTATAGTAATTATGTTTGCCGGTGGATCGTTGACGAATCGGAATGCAAGGACATGGATTTACTGAACGAAAATCGATCTTTGGTCCATGCGAGCAAATTGTTGAGACAACCGGAAACTGGTTTCGAGTGGAATGGATGGACCGAACTCTTTGTCCTTCTGTTCGACAATTACTGTAAGTCGTCACAACCCATCCCTTGCCTTTCGTTGACGAATGGTATATAGTGGTCCTGACCAAGACGAAAGAGAAAGATGGAGTGACGAAGTATTACGTTAATCGCAGGGTTAGTCGTTTGCGGAAACCCCCGGGGTGACATTCGTAACTAAAGCGCACAAAGCCCATTCCTTTGGACTTGTTGAACCTCACCAGCTTCTTGGACCCGCCGACGCAACGAAGTGCAGGCATTCTACGTCTAGGACTTGGTAATAGGCATGGCGATAGTGTCGGGCCTACGTCACCAGGCAGCGGCATGCCTGAAAGTGCAGGGGATTCTCGTCTTGTCTACCCCTGCACTATCCATTACAGTGGGAGACTTGGTGGTCTGTACACGCTATTCACAGAAAGCCCCCAGGCACGGGCAGATTGGAAGCAAAAGCTGGAAGAAGCGATCGGTTTGCGCAAGGTCGTTCAGGAATCTAACAAGGTGTTCGAGATGGAGCCGCTTAGCACGGATACGTTCTTTGTACCTGCCATTTCGGCAAGCGCAGCTACACCATCGTGGAACCACGAAAATTCGTTTACGGGCAAGGTGACGTGCTCTGTGCCGTTCAGTGAGTTACTTGTTTGAACATGTAGTTGTGTTTTTTTTACTGAACATCTTTCACAGCCACGACGGATGGAAGAGCGCTCGTTGCGATTGGCTGTGCAGAGGGTGTGTGGATTGGCTTTAGGCATGACTCGAGATGTAAGCTTTTCCAGTCGTTCGGTGATCGGGATTGACCTTAGTGCTCGTGTTAGCTATGCGTCGTGTGCTGCATCTCAAGATGGTTACACAGTGTGCAATGTTGGAAGACTTTGGGATGTTCCTCGTCCTAGCAGACAAGGCAAGTCTGTCAGCCTATCTCGGCATTGGAAAAGGTTGTAAAGACGCTTGGACAGGCCCTGTTCGCTTATCATATAGAAGCGCTTGTTCCGTCGTCTCCGCAAAGCGCGCATACGTCACAGACACCCCAACGGGTCAATGGTACGCGGGACGTTCACTTCTTCAGCGTCGGTAATCAAGGTGGTCGGACCTTGGTCATCTACATGAAGAAAAAGGGGGTATGTCTATTCCGTAGGCGAAATCTACGGTCCTTGCCTCATGCCCCTCCTAGCTCGACAGCGTCTTCCGTGTTCTGGAGCCTGTTGTCGAGAAAATCAACGAACGTTCCAAGGCGCCTGCTTCGTTTACTTCGAGGTTCGGCATACGGCCTGCTCGATCGGAGTGGTTCCGTTTATACAGGGTGCGTGGCATAATTGGTTTCCCGGTTTCGTTGCAAATTGATTGTCTATCTGTCAGGAATTTTTCTTACCCTCTGAATCGTTTGACTTGGTCTTTTTGAAAGCGAAGATTGCGATCCTTTGTACCAAAGGTTTTGAAATTATGGATCTCACTGAGTAAGTTTCGTATGCCCGAGTTGGAAGCATGTTGCTGAGGCCGTGGTTACGTCAGCTTCAAGAGTGTCACGATTCCACTGCGCGACGACGGTCATGAGCGATTGGCGAAACGTTGCGAGTCATGCAAGCCGATGGGAATGTTCCGGGTCGAGAACGAGTTCTTGTTGTGTTATGATGGTAAGACGTTAGTGCTATCGTACAAGTTCACTACTCACGCTCGCAGAATTCGGTATATATGTCAACAAACACGGAGCGCCTAGCCGTTCCACCGGGACGATCGAGTGGGAAGGCACTGCCGAGCGCGTGGCCATTCATTGGCCATATATTCTCCTCTTTGACTCGCGGTTCATTGAAGTGAGACACGTATCGACTGGACTGCTTGCTCAGATCATTCCTGGAACTGAGATTCGATGCATCTGGGATGGCCGCGGCACGTCTACTGCGGCAGCGACCACGGGTGGAGAAGGCGTCCAGCAATTGATGAATCTCGATCCTCGAATACATGCTGTCATGTCCGCGCCTGAACCGTTGGGACAGACGGGACAACCTGGGCGACCGCGGGCGATCGCACAGCACGTGTTCGAGCTCGTGCCGACGGTGCCTCTATACCCACCTGGTTCGCTGGCGTCGCCGTCCCAGTCTGCGTATTTCCAGCAGTCTAGTTCGCCGCCGCATTCGCCCAGCATGATGGTCACGAATTCGTGGAATTGAAAAAAAAAGATGGGGTCATGGAACGAGTTGACGTTTGCTTACTGCGTATGCGATGCCCTTCTCTTTCTTTTATATCTTTTAATCCCGATCGACGATCGATTCCTCGGCCTCGGTTGTAGCTTCTTTTGATTCCAACATGTCATGCCCCTTGAATTTTTGGCTCCGCATTTACAGTGTGTTATGGCTCCCCTTGTTATGCGAATGGATTTTCTTCTTCTTTCGCTGAGTGCGTGTTTGAGTCTCGTGGGGTTGCATACCCGCGAGAGTGAAGCCACAGACTTAGGCACCTGATCGGGGGACCCGATCGATCGTAGAGTTGTGCTGCGGAATTCAAATCAAGTCCCGTATAAGTAGCCACCGTTCGTTCGGAGTGGTGGCGTCGAGTCGGAGGCGATGCTATCGGGCCTACCGCTGCAGCCATACGTTTAGTTCTGACAATGGTGAAGCGTACCAGGTTCCTGTTACATATTACGCAGTGTACGACCTTGGCGCTACCTATCACAGGCGATGGACGGATGCATGACGTTGCAAATTGACGTACAATATAGTATGTTTTGCCGCCCTACTAGTCAATGAGGAAGGAACTTGGTAGGGAGGAAACAGACAGGTTAAATGACGGCAACGATGCATATGATTGCGGCGGCGGCGGCAGGGCGAACCGAACGGAGGACCGAAGTCGGTCCGGAGCGCTGGGGAGTCGCACGACGGGGATGATAGACCACGGCACAAGTGTGTACATGTTACTTACTTGGAATTAGAATAGGATGTTCTCCGACGACTCGGAGGCTGTTAACACATAGTCGAAACGAAGGGAAAGGTTGTAGAAGTCCCCAAGATAGTTTTTGGAGGTACTCGCCCCTATTCAGTGTTTGGTGGAAGAGAACTCTTGTTCGTTCGGCACGCGGCGTCGTTCCTTTCCTTTACAAAACCTTGAATCCCATTGGTGCTCACATGGAAACAGATTTATATTACTTTCCAACCTGAACGTCTTGGTCCTGGTGCCCGAATTCAAGTAGTAAGCGATCCCCACATTATTGATCGCCCAAGTTGCGTTGGCAGCTCAAGTCCCGTCCGAGTGTTTACCCCTTTTTGGTCCTAGATTGATCCTGTCACTTGTCTCGTCATTGATGGGTTCCGAGTACAGACCCGGATAGGTCGTAGGCTGCAGCGCTGAGAGAACCTGTCAACTTTGTCAATGGGGTTGGGCACTCTTCCGAGTCGTACTAGCGACCATCGCGGGCAAACTTGAATCATCTATGAGCTATCCTCTGAGCAGGTTGGCCCTATTAGGTTCACCCACCACGCCTTAAATCACACTCTCACGCTGAAAGTCTTGGGGCTGGTCGTCCGATCTGCGCATGCACTGCATACGCTTGTCATCCAGTTGGTATGACGCCCTGCTCGCGCCACAACCCCCTACAGAACGCTCTCGGCCTATCTATCTACACACAGCATCGCCTCTTTGTCTGTCCATTCTCGTTTGTATCCTACCGAAAAAAAAAAGGATAGCAGATGGCAAATCGCCTATCGCTCTGCCGAGTTTGTACCTACAACTTGAAGGACCCACGAGTTTCTTCTCTACACCGTTAACCGATCTCCAATCATAGCCTTCCGCCTTCGATACTTATGGGGGTGTCGCTAAGTGATAACGTTACATGGGAGCACCCGGAAACCCGAGGTCCTCGGACACGAGTTCCGACACTCGGCTTTTTTTCTCTCTCTACGATGAATCGGACGATGCTCTTCCGCTCACTTCCAACGTCGCAAACAAAGAGCGCACCCAAAAAAAAGATGACGTCATAACAACTGTTAGTTGCTCAGTGGACGCGAATCCCGATTCGGAGGGCGTTTTCTTGCTGATCAATGTATAAACGGCTCACGGATGCCGAGAATTTTCCGTTCGTCAGGGTAAACTCGAGGTGACGTATTATGAACGTCTTTGCAGGGCCGTCAGGTAAGTAGACGCTGTCAGTGGACCGACGACGCTCCTGCTCCTGCTTCCCCCAGCCGCTGAGCATACTATATCCACTCTGGGATAACGCGAGTTAGAATCTCAGTTGTGACTCATAGGACTGATCTTGCACCTTCGAATGCCAATGCCCTGCATAGTGCACAGGGGGTGCAGAACTCATTTCACCTGGGAAACATCTGTCAATGCCTTTGACAGCTTGCGAAATCAGAACAAGGTTCAGAAAGACAGAGACAGCTGGCTAAAATGCTCGGAGGCATGTTGCCCAGGTACCGCCGGCGCTTCGATGCGTTATATCTCTACATTCAGCCATCCAACGACGGAACTCGTCGGACGAGTTGGTGCCGACGGGCCTCAAACTCATAGATTAACGAGCCATATTTGGACTTGATAACATTGCGCTTGGCCGACGCCACTTCATCATCGAAAAGCCCATTTCGGCTGTCATGCGTGGTTTTGCAAACGGTCATGCTGAAACGTCGCTTCGCCCCGGCGCTCTGGCGTCGTGTGAACATACTTAAAGAGGGGGTTCGATAATCGTGGATCATAAAACTTTCCCTTCCCTCACATCCGTCCTACACACCTGCGTTCTTACGGGCTCACCCCCTGAATCGCCGTCTCTCTGGTCCTAGGTGCCCATCATTGATGTCGACGGACCTTTCCACTCTGAGCCAGCTGTTAGCCCGGAAGTAAGTAAAGAACGTGGATAATCGTACCGGGAGAAGCTCTGACGGTGGTCGGTCCGCCATGACATCAGATATATCTCGATCTGTGGTGGCTCATTGCTTCTGTATGATTATCTGATCACCTTTTCGTCAGAAGTACGTTCCATTCTGCCGTATCACGTAAAGCATGCGAACCACTCACGACTGACAGGTGGAACACATTTGGGGGGCGCCGTGGACCATCGTCAAGACCATCTTCCTGCTGAACCGATATGGAAATTTAATTGGACAAACGTTCATAATGCTCCAGGAAACTGGTTTTCTTCGTCACGTTTCTTCAGAGGCACGTATCCCGTTTTCGCTCGTCCGTCTTCACTGTCGAGAGCTCATCGACGTTTTTGGAATTCACCAGTTTTGTTACGTCTACTGTCTCTATTGTACGATATTCATGTTCTTGTCCGGCGAATCCATCCGATGTGAGTTGGCACTTTCTCGACCTGTGTCCGAGGCCATCGTTAAGGTGAGGGTTCAAGCATAGTCGTCATCATAATGCGTGCTTGGGCGATCTGGGGGTGCAACTTCCGTACGGCGGTCTGTTTGATTTCGTTGTACGTGTTCTACCTCGTCGCGATGATTTCGGTTGCATGTTACTCGTGGGGTAGCGACCATGGTACGTCGTGGCAGGACCTAACCGAGACCAACGATACTGACGAGCGTCGGCCCAGAGTATCCGCCGGTGGAAGGTATCTGCCTGGGAGCAGTTCCACGTAATGTGCTCTCTCACATGCCGCAGCCTTTTTTCCTGACGACTGTTTTTTCGGGGGGGCTCTTAGCATTGACCGTCAGTCCCATTTCCCTTGTTGTGTATGCGTTTGGGCTCGACTAACGTGAATTTGGTTCATAGTGGTTGATATGGCTTGCGAGGTGCGGTGATGACGTGTTGTGGTCTGTTCGAAGCTCACGGACAACATAGGATGGTGCTGGACACCATCGTGGTGGTAATGGTATATCGTACCCTTCGCAAAACCTTTATGGGGTCCCGAAGGACGCTTACCTCGCCATTCATCCGTCTTCTCGTACGCGACGGTAAGCAGCTTTCATAAGGGCGATGGGTGCGACGCTTACCCAGTGAACCTTTCCAGCCATCTTATTTTACGTTGTAAGCCCACATAAAAGCATCTTCGGAAAATGACCTTCTAAACGGTCACAGGCAAGTTTTTTTAATAGCGGCTTTTCGATGCTGTGTTGGTACGTACATGGCGTTTCGCTCGTCGTCACCACGACTCACGTTCCAACAGGACCATGTTTCGTAAAGTAAGCTTTCTGCGAATCCGTCACCGAACACGGGTTGACGTTCGTTCGTTCGCCGTGCCCCACAAGGATCCGAGAGCGTTTCTCCAGCTCGTGTGCGTACGCCCCCGCCATCCAACCTTGCTCGACTGAACCCTCTCGCCCTCTGACAGATTTTCGATCCCGTTGCTCTCTGTCACTGGACAGCGGCTCGTGCTCAACCTCCGGGGACTGCAGATGAAGCCATATACATTTAGCGACGTGAGCCGGGTTGTCGACCGGGAACTCGCAGCCATGGACGAGTCAAGCTGGCAGCTGCCCGAGACGCCACGAACGGAAACGGGGTCAAGAACGACGGATGTTATCGTGTTGGATTGGATCCCGGACGTCGAGTCACAGATGCCCCGGACATTGTTTTAGCTCTCGGGACCGATCACGTCACAAAACGTTCCATCGTCGGACAAGTTTCCGAATCCTAGTCGTCGACGCCCCTTCTCCGTGCACCGCGCTGCTGCGGGAAACGCAATTTCTACCCCGTTCGGCTAATCAGGGTCGCGATATCGTGTGACGAGACCGGGGGCGCCATCCCGAGCAGCACAGGCTCAGCGTGTCGCAGACGCTGGATGCGCGAAAAAGCAAGGCGGTGCATGCCCCTTTTTTTCAGCTTTTCAACCCGGCTGTTCTTCCGAGACTCCGAATGCATGTACATACTGTAGGTGACGAATGGACGATTTGTGTCTCGTGTGCACGTCCTAGTTTGGATCTGACGTTGTGATGCATGGAATACCTGTACAGCAGCGATCCGACGTTCGTTTGGCATGCATGGCGCGTCGAAGGAACCGCCTAGGGCAACAACGTTGGTTAAAGACGGGGTGGTCTCCCCGGTGATCCAAATCTCTGTATAACACGACCAGCGCGGGGTTGCATCATGTAAAACGTGCGGATGTGGGGAGAAGCAAGCTCCGAGGACGTGCATGGGGAAAAGTCGAGCTATAAAAAAGATGGAATGGAGAACGGCACCGGCTACTCGATCCTAGATGATGGAGAGATGGAGACAAGGAGGGAGATTGCGAGATCGGGAGCAGGTACGTGTCTATTGGAATCTGAACGCACGACACACGCAAGACAAGCGGTGCCACTTGGTGGCCTCATGCCGTGTCATCTTGGAAAGGCGATCCAGACCGGAGCCACCACGCTGGGGCTGCACTTCTGTGCCTTCGGATCAGCCTCCAATCTTGCTCGCGCCGGAACAGATACGTGGGTCGGACTCGTCCGCGCCATGTACGGTGACCGGCGGTTACTTGACACGCCAACGGAAACGACCGACGAAGGGCTTATCCGTGCGCTTGATTCGCCTTGGCCCGTGCTCTGCGATCTGATTAGTTACGTCTAAAACTGCCGATTACTTCGTCGCGAGCGAAGTTGGTGGCGGAATGAGTGCTCTGCATCGGCTTGGCCTCGGCATATTCCCACGGGCCCTTTGATTACATAAAGAGGAAGGCACGTGAACCCGACCTTGAGTACTTATGACATCGTTTATCGCCCTCAGGCTCGGTTTCAGGGAGCCAAGGATCAACCTTGCAGAATCTCACAAATAGTTTTCCACCATGCACTGCCACGGGGCAATATCCGGTATGCTAGAGTCATTAACGTTGCTACGTGATCACACGGAACAGCGAGCGCTGTCCTCCGTTGATGAGCCAATGTCCGGTCGCCCCACTGCACGGTGCCACGATTGGCGCTTCCGCGCCCGTAGCAGCGGGATGATATGGATCAAACACCAGCCATCCGCACACGGGCGCGACAGTCGAGACTGCGACGGTCACGAAGAGCGTAGCGCAATGCTGATGGCACGATTTGGCGCGCTGGACCGGTGCGGAAGGGAGACGATCTAGGACGTGTATGGAAAGTTGAAGAAAAGAGAATGGGGGGCGAATCCCAGCAGGCGGACTGCGGGGGATAGCCTTGGATTGACTAGTTCCGCCTTATACGGCCCGCGGGCACATGGGAAATTTGATGTCGCACGATTTGGCGCGTCCATTGACTGACCTTGTGCTTAGAGTGCGTGTATGCGTGCTGTGATCGCCGAGCATGAATGCGAACCGTAATGGAGTATTTATCCACCGGGTGCTCCGGGATTGAGGGACGTAAGAATTGAGACGATCACCAGGCGGGTCACTCGCGTCAGACGGGGAGGTGGTGTTGAGGATCAGATCAGACTGCCGTCTAGAAGAGAAGGGGGGAAAGGGGAGAATGATGACGTCATCGACGACGGAGGGTGGAGGCGGGTAGGGAAGAGAATGCATGGAAGGAGGAGGACGGTGAGCATGGTCGTTGGTAGCGGATATGCAAAGCGGGCGGGGGTTGATTATAGGGTAGGGCGGATCAAAAGGGAGGGTCTGAAGTCATGTATTTAATGTACGAGAGCAAGAGGAGGCGTGAGCGGGACCTTCCGGATTTGAAGAGGGATTCGATCTGAAGACGGAATAGGACACATGAATGCGTTGGTACACGTGGGGAGCTGATCTTGTACATACTCGTGGAGAAGGTGCTGCGGCGTTTCAGGGACTCGGGCTGGGGTGACGGTGACCTTGATCATGGCGCCATAAAGCAAATCGAGGAGAGAATGTCGGCCGAGGAGGGGCACCGGGACGAGGGGAGAGGAGTGATCGGGGAGATCTGGCACGTTTTGACGGCATGGGGTGAAGGGACGATTATGCGGTGCTCGATTGAGGTTTACAAAGTGAATGACGGGGACAGGGAAAAGCTGTGACTGGGATTACGTGATCTGTTGAGCCAAGCTGTAAGAGAGGAGAGCGAAGGGGAAAAGGCAGTGCACCAGACTTGGTACCGCATACAAGAGGGCGAGCGTCCCTCGGTCTGGTCATCCTCGCCCCCAACCCACGATGGACTATCCACCCGATTACTCCCGCGTCCAATGGGCTCCTCCCTTTCCCTCCCCTGTTTCCCCTTCGCCCTTCCCGGTGGACCCCCGCCCGACCGCCCTCACGCTCAACCTCAATGGCCTCTCCGTCACCTCCCCCCCGTCCCCCCCCCCCCCCCCCCCCCCCCCCCCCCCCCCCCCCCCCCCCCCCCCCCCCCCCCCCCCCCCCCCCCCCCCCCCCCCCCCCCTGC
>JBBPML010000052.1:0-12258 GCA_038090275.1 Austroboletus novae-zelandiae | reverse complement strand
CATGACATTCTGGAATGCACAGGATTTTTCCTCTTTTTCTAGTCGCCGGAGGCTCAGATCACCATCAGCCCCATCACCCGCACCCGCACTCACACTCACACTCGCACTCTCTCTCCAGCGGCTCCTCCATCTCCCCGATAACACCCGTCTCTCCCCAGTCCATGCCCCTCCTCTCCCCACAGCCCCAGTTCCCGTACACGTTTGACGATCCCTCCCCCGGCCTCGCTCCAGACCCCGGCCTCTCCCAGCGACGCAGCACCGGCTCCCTCTCCGCCTCCGCCTCCGAGCTTGCTGTACAGAAGAGCGTCCCCCGGAAGCGGAGCCTCACCTCCGCTGGCTCCGGCCCACACAGCACCCACCAGCACTCACAGTCCCACTCCTACTCCTCGTCCCACTCCGCACACGCCCTCCCCCACATCATCACCACCAACGCGTCCTCTCCGCCTCCCCCGACCTCCCCGGCCTCCTCTCCCTCCTCTCATCCCTCCCACTCCCATTCTCGCTCCCTCTCACACTCCCTCTCACATTCTTCCCTCTCCCAGGCACATTCTCAGCTCGAGATCAGTACCAACCCCACTTCCCCCTATGACGATATAGACAGCGCTGGCCCTGGCTTTGCCGGCCTAGGTGACGACGCATCAGACGACGATTTCGGCAGCCCTTCGGCTCCCTCGTTCTCTCCCAGCGGCACCTCTGGTACTCTCTTTCATCTCTCTATTGCTCCCGGCTCCGCTCACTCTCCTATCAGGCAACCCCAACATGAAGCCATCTGGGCCCTCGACCCAGCAAGCGCAGACCGTTTTGGCAAGGTCTGTCGGCACCAATAACTTTGTAACGAAACTTTATCAGTAAGTCCTCGTCGTGCCATCCACGCGTGAAAACCCACCTATTTCCCCACAGTATGATCAATGAAGCTAAAGCGCAGCATTTCATCACTTGGACCGACTTGGGCACAAGGTAGCTGATCCTCACACGCTCAAACGCCAGATTGATCTCATCCTCGCTTAGCTTTGTCGTATCAAACGTGGGCGAGTTCAGTCGCAACATACTCGGCTCCCATTTTAAACATAACAACGTACGTCTCCTCCACTTTCCCATATATCTTCCGTTTCCTCAACCTATGCACAGTTTTCGTCGTTTGTCCGCCAACTCAACATGTATGGGTTTCACAAGATAAATAGGGTGCGTTTTTAACCCCTATCCTGGACGTAATCGCGCTGAATTCGAACCATGTTTTCCTTTGTCCTCGTTGCATATATGCACCTTTACCGCCCATCGAAACGTAACTGCATGCGTTCCGATCAATAGACACCGCGGGCTCAACGCACTTCCTCTTCCTCCCAAACATGGGAATTTTCCCATCCAAAGTTCTTGCGTGGTCGCCCAGATTTGCTAGAAGCGATAAAACGCAAGGCTTTAGAACCAGACCCTCGAGAAAAGAATCGGTTAGGCAATCTCTTATCTTGTTTTTGCCCAAGATGGGTTCTCATATCACGCTTTTTTCCGCAGTGTCGAACTTCCGGGCGAAGTTGCGCGCATCTTGGCTGAACTACGCGAGGAGAATCGTGCTCTCTGGCGAGAGGTCAGGTCGTTGAGCGGCCGCGCCCCCCAACAAGGATCAGTGTCAGCGAACTTGACATCCTCCCAAGGTTCACAGTCTCATATTTCAGTCGGTTTTGGAAGCGGCCATGTCCTTACACATTCGAGATCGTCGTCGAATCTGGGAGGTGATGACGGCGAAAGAGATGATTGGGAAGATGAAGAGGGCGTAAATGCGTCTGCAGGCTGTGGCCCCATGTCAGGTGTTAGCGTGGGCGGAAGTCAAGGTACGGAAGAATGGGACTCGCAAGGTTCACGCTTCAATTTTTGGCAAGGTAGCGGATTGAACACACCTAACCTTCCGTTCAACTTTGGGGCACCGTCTGCAGACGAGGAATGGAAACGCTGGGTGGAGAGCGAGATCGTCAAGAAGAAAAAACAAATGGAGAGACTCGTCGGCGTTGTCAAGGCGCTAGTGGATGTTTCCGGAAGAGCTGGCGCTAGTGTTAGCCAAATGAACATGAACCGCGAGCCGGACGGAAGTATGTTGTCGTTGTTTCGCCCGTCTTTAACTGCTGATCGTGACCTTCAGTTCCGCCGAGCATTCTGCAAGAACTTCATGAGCTCTCTCTGACCTTCGATGCTTCTCCTTCACCATCGATGCCAATACCCTCCCCGTCACCATCACCATCGCCGCATCCTGCTCGTCATCAACATTCGCCAAATATTTTCATCACCTCTCCGACGTCACCCTCGCCTTACCCCAGCTCACATGTACACTCCCGGTCACCGTCTCGGGATTCGGATACTCGTTCGAACCCAAACGCACATACGGCGCTCCCTACGGTTTCCATCCCGAATTCAGTCGGCGCCGGGCCTTCTCAATTCACACATCACATGCACACAGCATCCTCTTCGCCCACGACGTCTGACTTTGGGACGAATATGTTTGGCCAAGGGTCGACAGGTATATGTCATCGCCTTGGTAGTGCGTTAATCATGCGCCAGCAGCCCAATATCACACTCACACTTGAGATGGATGATGACGGCCGGGTGGAAAAGCGTGCGCGCACAGAAGGGGACAAGATCGGCCAAGTAATTGACGGTTCGCTGGCTGGGATGCCGCAAGATGCGGGGTTGTGTGGGGAGGAGATGGACATCGTGCCCAATGATGCAGTGGAGGATGTGAAGCTGCCTTCGCCGACTACAGGAGCGGGCGTGGCTATGAGCATTGGGGGGAACAAGGTGGTCGGGTTGCGGTCAAGGAGCGATTCGGCACCCATGTGGGGCGGTGCAGTCGGTGGGGAGACCAGCCCTGTGCAGGGCGGGCTGAGTGCGAATTGGACTGGGCGAGGAAGGAGCGGGAGTTCGTTTGGACAGTAACGCGGACGGCTCGTGGCCTTGTGGTCTTGCCCACTTTGAACGCTGACATGTGTCTACGTCTTTCGTCATTCGACGTCTTTCGTTTGTGCTCTTTTTACCTATTTCGTGGTCGTACATACTGGTGATGCCGCACGTTTTTCCTTCTTTTTTTGGCTCGTACGCTACGGCGTACATATTTCAGCCCTCGGAGCTTTATATGCGAGTGTATCCATGAGATGTCTACTACTATGTGTATTATTGACCCTGCGTCTTCCGCTCTTTTTTGGCCTTTTTTTTTCTTTCGATGTTTGTTGGTCAAGCCCGATTGGTCTACTCCTAACTGCTAGCTCTCCCGGTTGATCAGGCACATAGGGGCCCGTTCTCTTGTTTCCATATTTCCTCTCTCGCTGTTTCTGCAATAGACTCGGATCACGCCCTCGATCCTGTGATAAACTTTCGACATCACATCAGGGTGGGTTCTGGTGGGTCTGACGAGAAGGTTGCACTTGCATGCCAGTAGTAGACGAATCTCCGAATCTCGGAACGACTAGGCGTGCAGGTTTGCATTTGCATATAAACGAGCACGCACGTTGGCTGATTCGATTATTCAACATCGCCTTGACGGTGTGCGTTGAAAGAAGACTGTCAACGTGTGGCGTATGGTCAATATCCCCTACAGGCTAGCGTCGGCGTTTGGTTGGATTTGAGATGTCGTTCGATACCTCGTCCCAATGACGAGAAGGATTTACATGTCCCCAGTGGGTGTGGGTGTGTCCTGGTAGGCCCAACGCGCTGCCGTCTTGTTAGTCAGGTTTCTCGTATCGCGCTGCTCTGCAACTAGTAGTAGATCGTTTCACGAGACCCTTTCTTCTTCATCACGCCACGCGAGACCGGGTGGGTGGGAACGGCAACGGGCTCGTTCGCTCGTTCAGCGACGATGGCATCTCCGAATCTCGGACGACAGCCTTTTGATGGAGCACAACGCACGTTGACGATTCGTGTTACACTGTGACGGAGACGGTGATGAGCAGGCGTTCAAAAAAGAAGTTTCAAAACGTGGGGACGCGTTCGTATGCACCCTATTGTAGTACGCGTCAGCCGGCGTTTGGATGGGACCACTGGAATCGTGCCATTTCATTCCACGCTGCATCCTGGGATGACGACTGGTTTCGAAAAGGAAGACGTAGGGGAGTCATGGTGACGCAACATGCGTGCATGATACCGTGACGTCGAGGATGATTGGATGGGCAACACGTTGTAGAAGTGGAGCTCGCCACCCTCTGCGTTCGTCCTCGGCGAATGCCATGTGTGCATGTTCCGAGCCGAAGAGCTTGAAGGGGGCTGTGAGGTGACGAGCGAGTTTCGATGTATGCGTGTGACACTGTTTGGAACGAACGGATCGATAGTGTTCATATAAACGTGTTTGTTTCCGTTTTCCGAGCGTCGGTCGAGGCTTATATCGCATTTGGTATGGAGACCTTGTCGAAGATGCGGTGACAGATCGTGGTTCGAAATCTCGATGGGGACATGATCCGGATCGCCACCTCCTGAGAGCAGTTCGTGGATTGAATGCATATGATTTTTGCATCCTTGTGCTCATGCGCCACCACAACATGTTGAACAGGCCTACAATGTCGTTGATCCATCGATGAAACTTGGATCGTGAGCGGTGGCTCCGAACGCACCATGATGGCGTCACTTGACGTGTATCGTCGACGTCACGGTGAGAGTTCGTAAGCCACGGAACGCTCCTCGTTGTCTCGAACACGGGAGAAAACTATTTTACATTGGCTACCAAATCACTAGCAATTGTACAGAAATGACGATGGAACATACGACAAGAAATTCAAGGGAAAAAATCTGAGCGGAGAACCCCCTATCTTTTTCGGTACTCCTCGCTCGGAATTAAGCGAACAGAAACTCCAGCACAAGAAAAAAAAGGGCCACACGGACTACTAGTTAGCGACTTTGCCGAGAGGCGTCTTTGCCATCACGCTGATTACCTCGTACAAGACCTACATCACGCCACAAGTCAGATTTTTATCTCATCAACGGGAGGCAAGCTTACGTCTGCAGCTGCCATGGTCGTCAATTCAGCGTTGGTGTCGTACGCAGGCGCAACTTCCACGATGTCGGCGGAGACGATATAAAGACCGTCTAGACCGCGCAGGATGGTGCGCAGCTCGCGCGTCGACCAACCTAGACCACGAGATATTAGTTCCGAATCGGATCGCAGCTTTGAGGGAAATGGGAAACGGACGTACCCCCTGTTTCAGGCGTACCAGTCGCAGGTGCAAACGCGGGATCGATCGAGTCGATCTGTTTAAATTAAGTGCATGTTCTGTAACATGAAAGGAGAAAAAAAGACAAACATCGATTGAGAGATATACCGGGCGGTCACCGACGGTATCCCGAATCTTCTTGATGATGCCGTCGGTGCCTGTCGACGAAATAAGGACAAGGCTCTGGTTCACCAATGGCAAACTCGCTTACCGATCGTGTCAATCTCACGCGCTTCTATCCTCTGGAACCCAGAGGCATCGTCATTTTCATAGTCTGCAGGACCCGACAGAGTTGTACGGATAGCACCGTGCTAGAATCAACGGATAAACTAGGATCAAAGTGATTCGACGGACATTCCAAAAAGGAAAAAAAACGGAAATGAATAGAAAGTAAACAAGACACTTGCAATAGAACTTCCGTTCTTGATGAGGCCCTCTCGACTCGCCCAGTAAAAGTAGGTGCCGTGGTTGATGGCAGCCTGCTCCGATGGGGCGCCTCCAAACACGGATGGTTTCCACGTGTCGAGGTGTGAGTCAAAGTGGATGACGGAAATAGGACCATAGGCGGAGTGAATGGACCTGCGGTGACATGAGAGGACTATCAATGTGATAATACGAGAAGCCGGGGGGCACGTACCTGAGCAGTGGCAGGACAATTGTATGGTCACCGCCCAGTGTGATGATCCGGGGGTGATGTTTGCCATCGACGGAAATAGGAACGAGCGGTTTGCCCGTCAGCGTATCATTTCCCAGTGGCGAGAACGATGGTCGGTGGAGAAGCTCCTTATGACCGTCCTCGATCTGTTGGATGGCGAATTTGTTATCGTAGGGCGTAACGGGTATGTCACCGCAGTCGACGACCTTGAGGCCGGACAAAAAAGGGTTGACTTCAAGGGGGACGTTATAGCCTCCATACAAAGTCAGCCGGCGTGAACCCGCACGAATTCCTGCGGGACCGAAGCGAGCACCAGGACGGTACGAAGTGCCGGTATCCTACGATGATGGAATGCGAAATCAATATATACCGAACGCACAGCCTGAACTACTTACAAACGGGACACCAACGAAAGCGATGTCGAATGCGGCATTTTTGTCCTTACTGAGGCACTGCACCCATGGTAACTTTGCAAACGTAGTGATTCCAGAGAAAATGGAATCAGCGGTGACTAACTCATCCAAGTTAGCGGCGGAAGCTTAGAGCAGGGAGCTTAATACAACTCTACCTTCATTGTCGCCGGGATAAACCGCCTGATAGGGATACTTGAAATAGCCGAGAGGCATTTGTTCGGCATGCCCGTCACCATCATGCGCGATAGCGACGTAAGCAAGCGCAGTAGCGATCAGGATAGATAATTTTGTCTGCATCTTCTGAGAGGTACGCAGTGGACGGGGAAGATATAGGTGTGCTGTAATGCTGATGCAGGGTCTTTGATGGGAGGTGGAGGAAGTATTAGGGCAAACTGAGGCCCGCTAAAAAGCTTTCGTCTTGGGAAAACAAAATATCTCCCCTGCCTCATGCCATCAGATAGTCCGAAAGGATACGAACGTTCAAAGATAAGGGTTCGCATTCCGTCTGTTTTTCAGCCTCGAGGCAAAGAAATTGGGAAGTCGAATGACAGACAACGGAGTTTTGCCGAGACATGACTCACCGACTCTCTCAGAGACGAGGTTTATCAGCAAGGATCAGTGACCACACTAAGACTAAACGGGTTTTTTCATCAGCACGATGCAGACCACCCCTGATGGTTATTGTCCCTGGGTGGTAGTAAAATATGTCAGCAGATTCTAGAGGGACTCCTCGTGTGATGATAAATTCGGCTTATTCGGGTCTTTGCTCGCGTTATAAGCACACAAAAGCTAACTAAAAAAAATCGAGCTAGAAGTCAGTTTTTCCCCCCAGTTCCTTTTGGCACAGATATGAGTCCGAACGAAAACTCACCACTTCTTCCGGACACGCAAGGCTTGCTTAGACAAATCACCAGCGACGATGCGTCTCCGTCAACCCTGACAGTTCCTGACGAACATCGTTTCGGCCCGAAACTGCTAACCTCACTGCTCATCGACTCCATCCCCGGTATCGACTTTCTCCTTGTCATCGTTGTTTTCTTATTGATCCTCCGAAAGTCATTCTGTCATACGTCCTACAAAACTCCGTACAGACGGCCGCCATCGTCGTTACTGGTCGTCTGGGACCCGAACAATTGTCTGCCGCCGCATTCTCGATGATGCTGGCTTTCGTAACTGGCTAGTGCTCTCAATAACTTTGATTTGTTACTTGTGGGTCCCATAATGTTTTTGTGTCCTGCAGGATGGTGTGTCGCTCTCGGAGGCGGTTCCGCATTGGACACGTTGGGATCGCAGGCCTTCACGGGCGGCGCCCACAAGACCGATCTGTCTATTCATTTGCAGCGATGCGTAGTACTGTTATGGGCCATCTTCGTGCCTGTCGCCGTCTTGTGGTTTTACATCGAACCTATCCTCCTAGCGATTGGAGAGCCTGTCCGCCTCTGCAAAGACGTGCAAGAAATAATGCGGATACTCATCTTTGCAGGCCCTGGATTCATCGCTTTCGAATCTCTCAAGAAATACCTGCAGTGCCAGGGTAAGTCAGGTTCCATTGACCCGCGTTCGTAAGAGCACCTTCCAACGTGCATTGATGAATAGGTATCATGCGAGCTTCTACTTTGGTCTTGATCTTTGTCTGGCCGATCAACCTCGCGTTAAATGTGTATTTGGTGCACTACACCCCACTAGGAATGCTTGGCTGTCCCGTAGCGTTGACTATCACCTACTGGCTGGCTTTCTTCCTCTTGATCGTTGTAACATGGTTGTCGCCGACCCACAAAGCAAACAAGACCTGGGGCGGTCTGAAACCCAGTGCCGTCCTCAATTTAAAAGGCTGTAGCACGTTCCTCGGGCTGGCCCTGCCAGGGATCTTCATGGTGGGCACAGAATGGTACGCATATAATGACATTGCGTAGCGTTTTTAGCATACTCATTGACCCGATTCCACAGGGCAGCGTTCGAGATAGTCGCGCTTGCAGCCGGGCGGCTCGGAGAGCTTGCTCTGGCTGGACAATCAGTCATCATGACAACAGATCAGAGTATACCATGCGAGCTTTGAGATTTCACCTAAGAACTGACCTGTGTTCATTTCTAGTCATCGCCACGATCCCATTCAGCTTTAGTATGTTTTCGTCGAAATACCAAGTTCGTGGAGTTGTTGAGAATGACCAAACCAGGTGTCGTGGCGTCCACACGTGTAGGAAACCTCATCGGAGCAAGGAGTGCCACTGGTGCCCGAGCTACGGCTCATGCAATCACTCTACTCAGTGTTTCGGTCGGCTTTACCATCATGGTCATTCTTTTGTCCACAAGAAACGTAAGTTGGCGACATTCACGAACATTGAACTTGCTCTAAACCAAAGGCGTTCAGCAATTCGGATACCTGTTTAGCGACGATGAAGACGTTGTACGTCTTGTCAGTAAAGTTATGCCGCTCGTGGCATCGTTCCAGGTGAACTCGGTAGATATCCAATTCTTACCCAATATTCTAAGTTTGTGTATAGATTGCAGACGGATTAGCGAATTCGTGTGGTGGGACTCTCCGTGGGCAAGGTAAGGTGTCTTTTCCGTTATTTGTACCACTAAATTGGATGGGGAATCCGACAATCAGGTCGTCAACATCTCGGTGCCTTGTTCAACCTCATCGCGTACTATATTTTGGCACTTCCGATCGGTATCACGCTTGCGTTTAGGTATCATTTTGGACTGCAAGGTCTCTGGATAGGTGCGCCTGAATTCGTCTGTACGTGGCGTGCGACTCTTGATCGTGCATTCAATAGGCCAAGTCATTGGTCTGTTTACCCTCGGTACCATTGAGTACGGTGTGATTTGTTTCGGGACTAATTGGGATAAGGAAGTCCAGAAAGGTATCACCAGAAACGCAGAAGAAGCAAAGCAAAGAGCATCAGTCGAACATCGGCAGAGAATCGGGGATGAACTGACAAATTGATTTCGGGCCTGGAAGGATATATCTCTGCTTCAAGCTTGGCCTTTTTAGATTGTTAGATTAGCTAGCCTTAGATCAGATCAGTAACCACTTCTTGCACTTGGCAATGGAAGTTTTTCATTAGTATTGCTGTCTGGAATATGTCCAAGTAATTCCTTGAGATGCCTTGAGTCTGAGGTGGGAAAGTGGATGTAATGTACTCCCACTGAGTGTTGCCAAAGTTGGTGCAGTGGCCTTGGAGGCTACCTAGGACATGTGGGAAGTTCCCGCATGTCTAAGTCTCCACCCACTGCTTTTCCCATGTCCCCCTTCCCTCGGTCCAGCACTTACATGTCATAACTCTTTTCGCCTTACTCATACCTATGCTCACATGTGACTTCATACGTCATCCATATCATGTGCTGACTCTCATTCTTCAACATTCCATGTCCTTCTATTTGATCTTCCCTTTTATGGTCCTTGGGCCTGCCCTATAGATAGTGCATGGACCATCAGCTCATGTATATAAGGAGATGTCCACTGGTAGGATGCTCCCCATTTTGAGTTTATTCATTGCTTTGGTGAGTAACCTTCTGGGCAACCTAAGGCCTTTTCATTGGTCCTGATATAAAACTCAAGATCACCTTCCTTACCTTGCCCGCCACCTTCGATGTCGCCAATGCCTCCTGCTGTACTGCGGACCCACTTGTGCATCACCAACACCTCCTGTTACGAACGCATTTCACGTTTCTCTTTATTTTTCCTATTTCTTTTATTTCTTTCCTTCAAGCTGATTCGAACTCTCGAACAGCCGCTTATAGTAGTTTATTCCCACACCAAGGAGGACGGACTTGTCGTCTCAAGTCCTTAACTTATCACGTGACCTGCTTAGTCAGCAGCGTCTAGACTCGTGCAACGTGCACACCTCATGCCTAAGGGCTAGACCCTTATCTCACCTCATGTTATGGCTATGTACTTCTTTTCTTCTTATGCTTCTCTTCCATTCTGCCACACCTCGTGTGCGCCTCATGCTTATGCTTCTTATTAGTTCCACCAATCATGTAATTCGCTCTTATCATGGTACGATGACTCTGTATAGTAGTATGCCAAACATGTACACATAGAATAGACAATATATAAGACAGGACGACGAGGCTGGATGCTCTCCAGTTTCGAAGTCTTGTTGATTTCCTCACAAGGCTTTCCTTAAAGCTCTACGGGTCGACGTGACCACTCTTTATTCGATTCCTCTCATTGATTGAGTCGTTTCACCTCCTCTCTTCACTCCCGACCATCAATGTTGCCTGTGCCTCCAGTTGTACAATGGACATGCCCATGCATTGCTGACATCTTATCCCCTTTATCCAAAAAAAAGACAGCCCTTCATGTCTACACTGCTGAGATTACCTCGCACTGGCACCTAGGAGAAATCAAATTTGTTATATCCTGACACTGTTGTGTGTGTGAGACCTCGGCTGACTTTACAGTGCCATTACCCGAGCTGTTGCTGTAATCATACTCTGCAATCTCATTATCCACTTCCTCATTCATAGCCTAATAAGCCGAACCCCATCAAAGCCATATACTGGATTCTTTTGAAGCCATCCACACCTTACTCCTATTCCTGACCACCTGGGTCTGGACTTTCATCCTTATCAACACCTACCGCCGCCTAGAGGCAGCACCTATTCCTATCCCTCCCCTGCAATCTGTTCGGGTTCCACAACACTTGCAGCTGAGAAATCATGCAGCTGAAATGGAAGAACAGATGGTTGTAGGATCTGATAGCTGTTGAAAGAAAAGTGATCACATGCTTGTGTGAATCTTATCACATGACATTGGACACATGTGACTTGATCACATGGATGATCACATGCTTCTTAAGACACAGAACAAGTCTGGACACAGTCTAGAGTCATCTTATCAAGATAGAGATCTGAGATTGATCTAGAATCATCTTATCTCTTATCTATGATGTCATAAGAGTCTGGAATGCTCCAGAACACTCTTATCTTGTTATCTGTTATCTTGTGTCATCACAAATGACAGATAATCCTATCAATCAATAGGATATGATCCGCTTATCATGAATTACTCATGATGACTGTGGATGACTCAGTCTAAATGACTCATATCTGACTCATGCTGACTGATAGCTATTGATCCCACCAATAGCTTTTATCTCTCTTATCTAGTGTACACGTCACCCCTCTAGATTAGGCAATATGTACATGGTCTGTGCGCATATCCTGTACATATATAAACCCCAGACTTCTGGAGGATAAATCCCCAGAGTCAGCAATACAGTCTTCACTCGGACTACTCCTACTCTACTACCTTCAAGTCCCCTCAGTAACCTCAGAGACAAAGGGTGAGTATTTCCCTCACTCAGTTCTTGCATCTTCCTTGCTGTGGACTCTGCTCCTGGGTTAGCCTAGGAGGCAGAATCGACACTGCTTTCTTCAATAGTGAACTTTCCGATACTGAAACACTTGTTGACTACTATTTCTTCCTCAAACTACCACCCCCCACCGGATCTAGTGAAGAAGACGAAGAGGAAGTCCTGTCACATATTCAAACCCTCCTTGCCCCTGCTAATCTCCAATCTTGCCCTCGAACTTTGGGACTTGGATCACCAATTACGCGAAACTGGCGTGGTTCACCAGTACCCTAAATCATCATTGCTGACTCAGTGTCTCCACCTACTCGCTGTTGTTGTAAAGAGTGTGGGCACACCACAAAGAGCTCTGTGAAATGACTCTCCAACTCCTTTATATGATGAAGTAGGGTTTAGAAACCCTACTGAGAGTATCGTTATCTGACCCTTCATGCTAGGGCTCAGTCAAGAGAACCAAAGCCTTGGAGTACGTCTCCTGCTAAGGTAGAAAGACTTGAATAGAATATGTCTAGCCTTGGTGTCCAGACCTGCTAGTCTTGTAGACTTGCTGGCACTTTGTCAGGTGAGCTGAGGAGAGGGAACCAAAGACTTTCTGAGGTAATCTCCAAGTCTTCAAAGCTGGGGTGCAGCTCTGAGGACCCGGGTCTTTATATACTATTCTACTGTTTGTACATGTTATGTTACAT
>JBBPML010000051.1:0-119085 GCA_038090275.1 Austroboletus novae-zelandiae | reverse complement strand
GCTCGTCCTTCAGTCCAAGAAGGCCCTCCAACACGGTGAACAGCTCTGTTCCAAGGCCAATGCTCTCACCAACGCCTCTGCGCAGTGTGTGGTCGACGTGCTTGCCCTCGACGCCAAAGTAAGATGGATCAGTGCCGCGGTCGTCGAACAGCTCAAGGTGCACCACCTTCTCCATGCATCTTCGCCGCTTGTCTCACGCTCTTTCGCGCTTTTCGCGTAGTTGGCATCGAGCGTGGCCAAGAGCATTGAGCACAAGCTCGCACATCTCGACAAACAGATCCACGTGCGTTTATTTTCTTATATCTTTCCCTCTTCGTACACTGAACGACTACACGAACAGGAATGGGAGTCCGTGCGGTCGGAGCGTACTTCGGCGCTGGACACCATCCTCGAATCCCTCGGCACTCGGCTCGTCCCACCCGACTTCCACCAGACCTTGACTGACTCGTCTCTCTTCGGGAGCCAACACGAACTCGACAAGGCCGATGGAATCATAGACCCCACTCAGAGCCCCTCTGCGACCGTCCGGGGACACGCGTTCGAGCACAAGCCTCCCGGTAAGCACGTCGATCGGTCGTCGTGGAAGACCTTGCGCGATTTCGTGGACGAGAGTGCGATCGAACAGCTATTGGAGGCTATGGAGAGTGAGCGAACGAGGTTCGACGTGCGTGTGTGTTTCCCTTTGGCCGAGAGACGCGTCCGTACGAGGACTGGAACACTGACGCGCGCGCATATAGGACGTTTTATCGACGACATACGACTATCCAGAGACGCTCTCGAGCACGGTGTCTTCGATACGCAATTCGTTGCCGCTCTCGAACGCGCCGCCGCCGATTGATGTGTTGTTGGCTTTTCAAGAGAAGACGAAGACGGGGATGGCGCGACATTTAGAGAGTTTGGCGTCGCATTACGACCAAATGGTGGATGCGCTGCATGACGGCGAGGCTGGGGTATCCCACTCGGAAGAAGAGATGCAAGGTAAGTCTTCAAAACGATGTCGCCCGTTCTCGTTGGCCAATCTGTCTGTATAGCTATGCGTCGAGACACGGATGAACTGCCTGCAATCATGGAAGAACTGAAGGAATGCGTTCGTTTAATTCAGGAATCCCAGTGAGCAGAGTATCCCACATGTTACTGACACGTCGCTCATGCACAGTGTAGTGAGAAATTGATGCACGCCAAGACGACTGCACAGAAACAGCTAACTTCCAGCCGTAGTACTCTAGACGATCTGGACGAACTTGGGGATATCATGTCCGACATGCTTCAAAAGCAACAAGACGTCGAGGTACATTGCTAGACGGTCTCGTCTCTTGATTCACGATATGACCATGACTCCTAGATGGATTGCGATGATCTGTTGGAAGGTCTCCAGCAACGATTGTTGGTGGTGGAGGATTTGCACAACCGATACGTCCAATACCAAATTTCGTTTAACAAGCTCCTCAGGGAGATCGCGAGGCGACGACAGTACCGAGAAGCTGTAGGGAAAGTGATTGAGGGTATGATGACTGAACTGGAGACCATGTGTTCTGGTAAGCAGCCCAGACAACTAATTCGAATTTACCTCTTGACGATGATCGTGTGACGACGATACAGAGGAACGTTACCAACGCGAACTCTTCAACAGCGGACACGGCGCACATATTCCGGAGGATATATGTCTCTGCATCCAGAACCCGCCGACGAGGTGGGAGGTGGTACCCTGTGCGGGTGATACGCGGGAGGTTCTCCCCGAGATTGATGAGGATTTGTTGGCGCAGGTGATTTTTTCTTTTCCTCATGTATAGCTATGCACCTTGTCGGTTATGATTCATGTGCATAAACTGACTTGGTTTTTCAACAGGCGACGGAAAAGTTGATGGCCGGGGAGGTAATCATCCCTGGAACCGATAGTATGTAATTTGT
Source organism: Austroboletus novae-zelandiae (assembly GCA_038090275.1). Lineage (NCBI taxonomy): Eukaryota > Fungi > Basidiomycota > Agaricomycetes > Boletales > Boletaceae > Austroboletus > Austroboletus novae-zelandiae. The sequence continues at coordinate 117,177 of JBBPML010000051.1, read as the reverse complement.
TGTGAGTGTGCTGCTTTTCGTTACCTGAGAATCTGGCATGGTGACAATATTAGAACAATGATTGTGTGCTATGTAGAGAGTGTGGACGCATTCCATAATCGGGTCTTTGTGACCCCGCATGGAAACGGGAAAGAAAGACTCACAGGTAGTTTCCCTGGCCATTTTCATGGTAATGATGTCACTGAAGTTTCCTAAGGCGATGTAGTATGGACAACCTCGGTCGTATGTTGACTGGCTATTGCGGATGAAATTCGTGGGCGAGCGCAGTATACCGTCTTCAAGCGGCGCCTCTGCATTGGTCTTTGAACGTTTGGACCGAGTTGTATTGTAAAAGTTGATACTTTTACTATACATCTTTTGATTCTGTCTTTTGATCATTCTCAGAGTCTCGTGTTGTGTAGCTGAGTTCAGCACTTGGATCGATCATGGGGTTTTCGCCACCCCTCCTTTGCACCTCGTCGCTGCCTAGGTTGGATGACAGTGGTAGATGACAGTGGTGGCTGGGGGGAGGATTTACGTTTGCTCAGCAATTACGTGAGCAGTGATGGACGCGTTCGGTTCAACGTTCGGCGCTGAGGCCGAACCGAACGCAGTGTTTTGGTTGAACCGAACTGAACTAAAAGTTTCCAACACTATGTAACGTGAGAAGCCATGCTTTCGAGAAACTTTCCGGCGAGTCCACTCGGACCATGCCCAGCACTCGAGCCCGTCGGCAGATTTTTTACTGGATACGCGGACAACCTTTTTGCTTCATTGAACGTGTTCACTCTCCCTGCAACAATAGACGATATAGAGAAGGCCATCTTTCGTCAGACGCGTTCGCAATTCAGAAAGTGGAGTACGCCACCAGAAATTCGTATCTACAAGATCCCCCAGGATACCCCCGTATTCGACGACGGATACCTAGAAGAAATACTCGCAAGTCTATCCATATCTGGTCTCGGTGATCCCCTCTGGCCCATGCACATGCTGTCGAGTGTTTTCAAGACGCAACCACCCGCATCCCAACTGCATTTCATCGTCGGTATGTGCTTTGATCTGCGTCAGTTTCGAAATATAGAGCTTATTCATCTACCAGATATTGATTTCTCTTATTTCATCCGTTGCTGTCTTCGAGAAGAGGGAATCAGGGACTATGTAGTCCTCAACTCAAAGTCGGACAAAACCATCGACCTCAAGTGTTCAATGATCAAAGCACGATTTGATGCAGGACTCGGTCTATAAACGCCAGATCCTAGATACTTGAAGCTCTACAGGGCCTCTCACCTCACCGACGAAGAATTTACCTAGGTTCTGAAAAGGAAAGGAGTGGGTCAACCGCTGAGTGGAACTGAGCCATTAGAAACTACTTTTGGCTCTGTGCCCTTTTCTGAAACTCCACGTGTTATTGCTGACGTGCTCGACCAAAGTAGGCAAACTATTCAAAGTCCCACTGATACTTGCCGATTGCTCCGACTCCAGAGATCACTGAAACTGATTCAGATCCAAATTCGCAGATATGCACGGAGCGTCTCGTAGGCGTTGCGAAAGAGAGACCCTCTGACTTTAGTCATCCCGAAGGAGACCACCCGCCCCGCTGTAACACCTGTTCTAAGATGCCTCCTGAACTGGTACATTCTATCTTGGGCCAGTACTACAATGACTGCAAGATGTTGGAGACACGTCGAGAGGATTACAGATTCATTGAAGAGCTCAGACGTGCCGTGGAGAAGAAATACCGAAACGGAGCGCAATATAGGGAGGTATTGAACAAACTGCTGATGAAAGATGGTCTAAATCTTCAAGCCGTGGACGCTACGCAGACGGAATATGCAGCGAATGCGTATATTTCCGTGAATGAGCACCACTCTGTGGTCATGCAAACCGCGATCGGGCCAACAGAGGGTATGGCTTTCCATGCGTTGAGACAGTATCTACTGTCAACGAGAAGAGATTATCCGGTGTACCTTGGATCATCTGTACCGTTGTTGATTATGGCTGTTCAAAGCCATGGATGATTGTTTGTTGAACTGATCGTTGTTCCCCAGGATCGAAATTCTCCTCTGGCGCTTTCTCGCCGTTCTTCCTACCGACGCGGCCACGGCCTTTTAGGATGGGTACAATCGATCACACCTCTAAGTGGGATGGTGGTGACGATCGGAACGCGCGTTATTTTTCAGCCTTTCGAAAGGGGGTCAAAGCGCTGGACGGCTATTACATATCCTTGCAAAAGACAAAGACATCGGCCTCTCTTTCCAAAACTGACTGTTCTTCCATCCGATACCACACCCGAGCCCCGCGAACCTTATCCGCACAAAACCAGTTATGAACGACTTAACAGGGAGGAGATAGAGACAATAAAATTCTGATACGACGAAGAGGTCGAAAACCCGTATCAGCTCGCTTATTTTGGAACCGAGGTCGAGGGTAACGAACGGATTTAGATCAAATTCTCTTGAAGATACTGCAAGGAAACTCACGACTTTCTGGCATCTCGAGGACATGCTCCGATTTTGCGAGCGTTTCAACAGATTGAGGGGGATTGGACTATGATTGTATATCCCGCATACCCTGATTTCGAGACCCTTGGCGATCGTAAACATCCAACTGTCCCCAACACTTTTGAACTCCATCGCCGAAGTGCTCAACGAGTTCCACGCGGCGGGCTTCGTTCATGGTGATGTCCGGGATGTCAATATTGCGATGTCGAAGACCGACGAGACGGAGGTTATGTTTGTCTACTTAGATTGGGCGGGCAAGGAAGGGAAAGAAACAACATATCCAAACTACGTGAAAGAATCGAGCAAGTGACTGGAGAAAGCGAACAGATTCGAGCAGATTCTGAAGAAGCCTGACTTGTTTATGCTGGTTCGTTTGCGTTTGGAACTGGATACCCGTCTCATTTAAGTAATATCTCATGGCGAGCTGGATGATTCACGTGGAATGATTTTGTCGTTCGACAGCGGTATGATGCCTTCCTGATGTATATAGGTGCGTGATTCAGGTGGAATGATTTGTTCAACTGACAGGTTTAAATCCGATGGCGGTACGGTCCGTATAACAAGTGTACATAGACGTAAGTCTCAAGTGAATAGTCGAGTCCATTGCCCTACAGGTACATACATGGGAATAGCGTCCATCTCCCGCGAGCAAAAAACCCGTCCGAGAGAAAAAAGGTAACGTCCTTATGAATATGTGACAAATGAAGCTCGAAGAAAAACATCCTATTTCGTCGGACTCAGCATGCAAGATGGCCAAAATTGATGAACTGAATGCGCACCTTGTCGGTTGCTTATACTAGCCTGCCGGCTACTACAGCCCACAATGAGACGAGGCAACCTCTGTGACAACGGCGTTGACTCTCCCAAGGTCGACTGCCTGCCCGTTGGTCAGAGCGTTCATCGCCTCCAAAGATATGTTGAGCCCATCGAGGGAGACGTCTACCGCCAAAATGTAGATCGTCTCGGAATTATAGGTGACACTGTAGCACGTCCCACACGAAGGCGAGTTCCAACCAGTCACGGTGTACACTCCTCCGACATAAGGGAAGTCGGGAAGGGATCCAAGGGTGGTGTACCCCTTGGTGATGAGACCGTTGGCGCCGTCGGAGCAGGCGACGGAATCCAGCGAAAGGGATGCATCATCGTACATCGTATCGTACGAGACGCTCTCTGTCTGTTGTGCAAAGGCAGGGAGAGCGAATGCGAGGGCAGCAGCAGCGAGGTAGGTGAACTTCATGATGATGGTGATAATGGTGAAACGGGTCGTAGATGGAGTCGAGATTCTTTGGTGTACGAGCTGATGATGATGGGGGAAATGCACCATTGCAAGCTAACCTTTATATACTCTGCCAGGTGGGTACGGTCACACAGATATTGAACGGTAGAACCCGCCTCGATTACACACGGCAAGCTCGGGCCGAGAAGTTGAGCGGCAGAAAAGGTCAGCTGAGCGAGCTCGACGGTGATAAAGGACCGCTTTCGGTCGGGTGTGGCCGTCGAGTCCAGCCATGGACTAGTCATAGCCGAGTAAAGCACTGGGTAGAGAGAGTTAGCTGCACAGCGACAGCAGACAGACTGTCACGGTCATATTTCCACTCCGGCGAAATTCTCATGATGGCGGCTTGTCCCCCTATACCTGTACGCGCCACGCATTTTTTGGGGGAGGTTAGTGAGTTATAACAGGAGGAGCTTTGTATGCCGAAAAATGGAGGATGTTGTAAGAGGACCAGCCCGCCGCACGCTTAGCCGGTACACCAAAAGCCAGAATACTGAATGCCTAGCGTTCAGTATTGCGGACGGTATATGTACTAGTTATGGGACCTAGGTAAGCCACCGTGCTTACAGATGTGACCTATAAATTGATGACTGCGGACACAGATTCCAGTTTACTTACCAGCAGGCGCTCACTGATTCACACGCAAAGTTGGTACTACGTTGGAAAAAAAGGAAAGTTAATCCTGAAATACAGGCAGTACTCGGAGTCAGGTGAAATGTAAAACAAATAAGAAGGACGTACTCGGGGCCCGGTGTTCCACTGTGAGACAATCTCCAAAATATTGGTCAAAAAATAAGTCACATCATTTCTCGTTTAATACATTTGGTTATGCATCTGCATGGTGCATGTTGAATGGGAACCGAGTGTGGTCAGTGTGTAGTATCAACAGGTGATTGCTGTCTCATTGTAGTACTCCCGGGAAAAAACACGTGATTACTATTCACATAAAAGTGTAGTGCGTGATTCCGCCTTGGCCCTTCTGCCACGAACTAGCAAGTACCTAACCAAAGCATGTCCAAACTACCCGCCATTTTTTCAGACCCCGAGGACTCCCAGTTGGTCGCGGACGCGAAGAAACAGGTTCCGGAAGATCAAGATTACTCGTACACGGAACGCGACGTCATCCTTTACAACCTTGGTATCGGTGCGACAGAACAAGAGCTTCAATGGACATATGAGGGCCACGACGACTTTGGCGTTCTCCCTACGTTTGGCGTCATCCCCCAGTTTGCTTCCAGCTCAGGCGTACCTTTGGGGTGGCTTCCGAATTTCAACCCGGTGCGTTTCTTTCCGCTGAGCCAGTTCGCTTCCCAACCCTTCTTTCTCTGCGTGTTATTTCCCATTCGACGATGGCGGGTTATCTCGTATTCCTTCGTAGGCGAAACTTTTGCACGGGGAGCAGTATTTGTCCATCAAAGCTCCCATACCGACGGAAGCTAATGTCGTCAACGAAACGCGGTGCGTTCATGTGATTCGTTTGACCGGATCTCCACTGACCACTCGGAAACACAGGCTGATCGAAGTGTTGGACAAGGGAAAAGCAGCGTCCGTCGTGATCCTCGTCCACACCCGGGATAAGGACACGGGAGAGCTCCTCTTTGAGAACCAATCCACGATTTTTATTCGCGGCGCTGGCGGTTTCGGCGGTAAACGTACTGGATCCGGTTTGTCCTATTCTCTGATTCGGATAAGCAATGGGCCGTTGGTGCCTGCAATGCTCACGCTACATGAACGCGTTCGTTAGATAGGGGCGCAGCGACTGCTGCAAACGTGCCACCCAAACGCGCGCCTGATGCGGTCGTAGAAGAAAAGACGTCGCCCGCACAGGCCGCATTGTATCGGTATGTGACCCGCTACAACTCGGGTTGCCTCTCTGATCGCTGTCAATAAGGCTGAGCGGGGACTATAATCCGTTACACGTAGGCATTGACTTGATGCCCCTCTTAGTGACATTGAAGTTTTTATTTTTATTTTTTGCCACTCTGGTCGCACCATCTTCCATTTCGTTTGGAACGACCCCAGATTTTTCCCGAATTCGCTGCGATAGGCGGGTTTGACAAACCGATTCTACACGGTATGTCACATTGATCAAGTTTACACATTTCTGCGTGTTTATAGGCTGCGCTGTACGGCGCGAATAGGACTTTGTTTCATGGGGATTGCGGGGAAACATGTCGTCAAAACGTTTGGTCCTTTTAAGGACATCAAAGTCCGGTACGATTTGTGTCTACCGTCGCACGCCATGGCGTTTCACTGACCCGATTTGTTGGACGTCTTTTTCGTACCTCGTACTTTATTATTTTTTCATCGTACGACCCCTCCCCCCGTTCCCAATCAACTGCAGATTCGCTGGCGTCGTATACCCCGGAGAGACGCTCGTTACGGAAATGTGGAAAGAGGGCAACAAGGTGGTATTCGGTACGCTCTCTATTTTGCAAGGCGTAATGCAATCACTCACATGTCGTGCAGCTGCCAAGACAAAGGAACGTGGGGCGGCCGTGTTGGCTAGCGCCGCAGCGACGCTCGCAGACAAGGACAAGGCGAAGCTGTGACGGGTCGCCACAAGGAATGCAAGAACGTGCAAGTAATAAAGCTGTACTTTTTTTCATTGTGAAATGCACATCTTTTAGCTTGGTTTCACTTCACACACGTGTGTCGACAACGGTAGACGAGAACGGTCGTCTGGAATTGACTAGGAGCTTTTAGGGCGGTCTAGCTGCCCCGTAGAATGAAACCAAATGCCCATGTGCTATTGTCACTCTTGGTAGGTTCTTAGAAGCAGACGCCGCCTATTACAGCACCTCCGAAAGACGCCCCCTTAAATATTTTTTAAAGAGTCGAAAATAATTACATCCCAGTCCACTACAATGGCGTGTAACATGTCCATACCACTCGCCATAAATTAGAGTAAAGAAAGAAAGAGAGCGATGGATGACCACGAGGAACATCTCGACAGAATGAAATTACTTAAAGATAGGACGCTCTACGGGATTGAAAAAAGGAGGGATGGACCAACGTTTTCTGACCAAGGGCGGACATACCATATCAACCCCTGGTATGAGAAACAGCGTGAGAGCTCCATCATGGGCGCGACGCGTCCCGTTCACTAACACGAGATTACGGGATTAGTACCTGAAACACAACGTACATGATTAGACAGACGTCGCTGTGTGCCGAGACAAGCCGATAAAATGGTAAATGGCGACGTACCAGGATAGAACCAAAACGTGACGCCGAGAATGAGGTAGAGACCTAGTCGCCAAGTAAATGGTCAGCCCACACACGAGAAGCTGTAGAACATGCGTACACATCAAGATCATGCCTTCTAGCCAATTCGACTTGCCGTCTTGAATGACAGAGTTGACAATGATTACTGTGAGATGCCGTCAGGATCGTCTTCCGGGGAAAGGTGGGTGTAAATGTTACCTGCCAGAAACACGACGACAGATTGGAGGGGGTCAAACAAGAGCGTGAGCGGCTTTCCCATTATCCACCCCAGCGTGACCATGAACCTTGATCAAGTTAGTATCCACTGACATAGACGGATAATAAGTTAGAGCTGACGTACGGAATCACAAAGAGCGCAATTTGCTGTTGGAACGTCGGATGTTGTTGGTCATTAATGCATTTCATCTAGAAACGGGGTAACGTACGATGCTAGAACCGACAGCGACGCCCAAACTGAGCGTCAGCTTGTCCTTTACAGACACCATCACCGCCGTGACATGCTCTGCTGCATTGCCCACGATGGGAAGGAGTATGACTCCAATAAATTCTTTACCGATGGCTCCGGTTTCCGTCAACCCGTTAATGGAATCTACCAAAAATTCTGCAGTGACAGCGACGAACTGGGGGGATAATTGTAATGTCACGTTTGACGCATACAACCAGCAGACCTACCACGGTGACGATGATCAAGAGTGCAAAAGACACGGGAACACTCATTTGAGGCTCTTCAACTTCATCTTCTAGAGTCAAAGGTGTGATATGCGCCAATTCCGGATCGACCATGGGGTGAGGAGCGTCGGACAGTGCCCCCGACGGCGAGAAAATATCTTGTTGACGCGGAGACGACAAAGGCGACGCAACCACAGGTGCTTCGGTGATCCGTGGCTCTCCCGCTTTCTTGAAATGACGGAATCTCTTGAACTTGAATGGGTTTTCGGTGTATTTTATTGATTCCATAATCTCATCATTGTCGTCTTGATAAAGGCTTTTGTGAGAAGAAAGCTGGAAGAAGAGGTAGGACGCATAAACTGAAAATCTGCATTAGTCACACAATTGACAGCTAGATGCCCAGCCATACTAAAGAGCAAAATAATGGCGACCTGTAAAGAGCTCAGACATATTCATTTCCTTTACGTCGGTGAACTCACCCCACGACTCATTTTAAGGATCGAAGCATCAATGTCGCCCGTGTTGACATCAGACTGCGTTTCTAGGGACATGAAGAAAGCACCCGGGAGAAGGACAGCAATGACGCTAATCGTCAAAAGACTCGAGTTCATCTGGGCGGCGACTGTTCATTTGGTTATGAGACACGCCACCGAATGATATGATGAAGAAACTCGTACTCGCTCCGAAACCTTGCTCCTTAAACTTTAACCCACCCGCAAAGAAACACATGCCAAGCACCAGCACTGAGAAAAGAAAAGGTTATGGCGGCATCAACGATGGCGTGACGAACTTACATAAATTTCCGAGGATAGATCCGATGACTACATACATAGTTTATGAGTCTGGATCCAGGCAGGAGAACGTTCCACTTACGCGACGACTGTACAATGCCTATTTCGCACTTGGCTAGGGCAATGATCTGGCGCAAGGCGGATGAGCTGTGTATCCACGCATGACGTAATGGCACATACCGAAACGATTAACTCTACTCTAGAAACAAAATGAGCAAACATCCAATGCTAATCCAATGCAAGACACTACTCACGCATTTCCCTAAACGAAAAAAAAGTTTGAAAAAGGCCACTGAAAGACACTGCTAGTACTTACGAGTGTAGCATTCAAAAGGCCTGCCAGAGTTTGTCCGACGCGCAGCGATAATTCATCCGTGGCAAACGCGAGCAGCTAACGATCCATGAATACAACGAACCGACATCTTCATCAAAACACCCACCTTGGCAAGCGGTATGATGGACAAGAAAGAGACTATCGAAATGAGCACACAAAGGCCACAGAAACAACAAAGGCGACGCACAGACAAAGTTGAGCGTATAACTGTGTGGCGACGCAAAGTTCAACGCCCACTAACCCAATAAAAGGGTCAATACGAGGTAGCACAAAGAAACGTTGGGAAAACATACGGATACCGGAATGCAAACGAGAAGGATGTTGAGGTCTAACCCATAAAAACGTCAAACATGTCCCGCGTGCGTGGGCGCGACGACTCACAAGACGCAAACAGAATGGCTCGCACGCTTTTCCACACCGTCGGAGGGGGCCCCACCTTCTTCGGGGGCTGCATGAGTATGGCGGCGTGTTCGCGGAGCGAAGTCTTCTTTCGCTGGATTCCCTCGGACGGTCTCCTCACTGCCGAGGACGACGCAGTCGGTTGAGGGGAAAAAAACTGTTGTGTAGATTCGGAGGCGCCAGGTTCGGCCACTGTCGACGGTCGAGGCGTATCCATGATGAGCAGAGGTGGTCAATAGGAGTAGACAAGCAGTCGACCCACTAATGGGAATGAAATAGGATTACGTTGCCGTCTCTCGGGTTCAAATACGTCGGAGCGACGGGTCGTCGAGCAGGAAGCGAACAAGGCTAGACGCTGGACGAAAGCTGGGCGAGTTCGAGTCGCACGCGCCGCTCGCAAACCTGAGCGTATTTGAGGCAGAGAAAGGACCTGAGACTGCGTGTTTTCTAGAAAACGCGGAGCACGAAATGGCTTGGCCTCAAAATGCCAAGCGGATCAATAAAATATACACCCGAAAAGGCAAAGGTCCCCTGTCGTTCCACACTTCAAAAGTCGATCTCTCTTGCACGCTCCGACCGTAGAGGACGTCGTCGGTGCCGTTTTGCTCAGTATTATCGCTGCAAGTCCTCAGCAGTTCGAAACTTGGTATCGGAGATGTCCGAACACGACACGTTCCATTCGAATGTTCGATATCCACACATACGCCGCCGCCGCCCTTGAGTCGCTCCTGGCACCGTCTCTTGTACTGCCTCGTCGCATTGGATCAAATCGCAGCACTTCAATGACACAGCGAAGGCGGGCGGTCCGCCTTCCTCACGTATAATGACCTGTCACACAGGATCGCCCCGCTCATTGGACGCTCAAAATTGCCATTTCGGGCAGGTAATAACCCGGCTATTGAGGTACAGGTACGCATTCCGTGCATCGCCTCCCTCGTGCCGACGGTGGGCGGATCGGCAAATAGTCATGTCTACGGCACTGCGACGAGACTCTGTGTACGACAAATTGTCGGCAAGATGCCGTATTCCTAACCCCCTCCCCGGACATTTCGGCCGGCGTCCACTCCTCGAAGTGTCGGCTCACATTCCGAGCGTTATTCTATTGGACAAGCGTGCACTGCTGCCATCACTCGATCAAACGATTCCTGTCACCTGAAACACGCCGATCGTCGCCTCACAACCTAATATGAAACATAACCGATGTATTGAACATTCAGAAGCGATCGAACCAGAACTAAAACTACATATGTACAATCATCACCCTCGAGGTGTTCCACAAGTAAATAGAATGTTGTAAATTAAATAAGGAGAGCATAATTCAAAACTCAGCACATGGTGGTATCAATCAGCACGGGAGAATACGGTCCTCGACAAAGTTAAATGTTACTTTTCCATCTCACACGCTCCCTCGCGAAAGCCTCGTGGCCGGGATAACTGACAGGCTCACCCCTGGTAAGCAAACGAAACGGCGCCGTACAGGCCATCCTCGCGGCCCAACATGCCATAACCATGCAAAACCTAGACGATCCATGATCCGAAATGTCAGCCCGGAACAGTATATGGGTATAGATCCACGTACCTCCATCTTCCTGGCATGCCACCCGACCCCACTGTTCGTATTTCCGTTGGCGTTTGCAAGACGCTCCATCTCAACTCGGAAGGCATGATCGGCTGGGAGTTGCCTCCGCAGCTCCCCACCGACCCAACCGCTCGCTGCATCCACGTACCACCCTCGACCACCCTTGCTCCGGATCGTTCGCCACGATCCAGCTCCATATCCGAGGCTGACGAGCGCGGGTATGGACAGCTCGATGACGCGAAGGCGAGTGGGTGCCTGTGGTACGATCGGCTCGGGGCTAAGGATGGACGTGTAAGGCGGTGTGCACAACGGCCCGATCACTTGAGTGTGCAAAGCGATGGAGGCTTGGCGCCCGGATCTTCGAGTCCCACCCGTGCCGACGCCACCGCGGCCCTCCCAGTCGAGCTCTGGCGAAGTGGACACCAGGGTCAGCACCTCGATGTTGGCCGCCTTAGTCTTGAGGAACGTAGTGATGGATCCCAGTTCAAGCTGAGGAATATATGAGAGGCCCAACGAACGCAGCTTCGGTTGTGGCCTGCACACATCCCGGAGCAGTTCTTTAGTTACGGGCGCACTGGATAGGTCGAGGTATGTGAGCTCGCCACTGATAAAGCACGGAGCAAGAGTAAATATTTCTTCGAGATCTTCCACGGATAGAGGGGAGGGGAAAGTTTTGTCGCCGTAAAGCGTCAGCTCCTGAATCAAGGCAGCCGCGGGTGCTTGGATAAGGAATCTCTTGATGGATTCTCCGGTTAGGCGGATGCATCGGGCAAGAGCCAGAGAACGAAGTTTGACAGGCGAGTCGCCAAGTACTTCGAGCAACTCTGGGGTAACGCGCGTTGCGGAAAGGTCGAGATGGGTAAGCGATGGAAAAGCGAGGACAAATGGACTAAGGATCTGTGGTTGGATCGATTTTACGCCACGCAGGCAAAGACGCCGAAGACCTGGGAATATCAAAGACTCCTCACGGGCGAACCGGACACCTGTTGATGAGCGGAAACGCTTTACGTCCTCTTCATCGCTGCTACCCGAGTCACCGTCGTGAGGGAGCAAGTGGGTATGGACAAACTCTGTGAGTGCACCGACGAAAACCGCACTAACGCAACCGGTCAAATCGACGGCCTCGAGCTCTTTGCAGTCACGCCTTCTCTCGCGTTCATCTTCTTCAGGCTCGTCATTGGCTGTGAGTCCACGTCCACGTGAGCGCCTGCCACGTGAGGGAGATCCGCGGAGAAACAGTTCATTTAAAACAGGCAGTGAGAGGGCACCATCCATATATTCGGTGGCGCCAAACGCCGTTAAATTCAGCATTTCCTAAGGGGTATATTCAGCCAAGGAGATACTAAAGGCGATGAAGTGGGGAAACGGCACCTTGAGCAGAGCCTCGACACGTTCGCCGGTCACAAAACGCCTGGTGATGCCTTCTTCGACCGAACGACGCATGCCGATGGTCCGAAAATGGTTAAAGTCGATGTGTTGTACGAATCTTCCTGGGCGAGAGTCATGCAATGTCGGAACTAAAGATCAGAGTTTAGAGAGCGTGCGACCGTTCACAGGGTGAAATGTAAAGTTTACCATAAAAGCCTGGCTCGTTCCTTTCCATAACGTTCTGGACCGCATCGCTAATGGAACGCATAATCTTCCATCGTGCCGGGCTCTGACTCTTCGCCCTAAGACGCCGGGGACTTGGGTCACGGGATACGGGTGGCGTCAATAGTTCCGGAGGAATGGACCCATCGGGACCGCTCAAGGTTTCCAAAATAGATTCCTTCCACTTGTTTATAGCATTTTCATCAGTCAAGGCTCCGGGTATGGTCGTGCTGGCAAGCGCAGCCCTGGTGGCAGCAGTGATGGACTGCTCGACGGCGAGCGCGGCACTTTCCGCCGTGGTTTGATCCTCTCCGCCGGTGATCTCCTCGAGGAGCGAAAGCCAGCTTTGGGGCAGGCGAACTTCGATCCTGTGCCAGAGCCACGGTTTGGCAGCGCCGCACCAAGCGTGGTTGACGAGACAGAGATTAGCCAGCGTCCTGCGCACGACTGACTCGGAGCAGTTGCTGGGTGGCATGGAGGAAGGCAATGCGGTCGGAGGGTCATATTCTCCGAGTGCAATGGGATCCAATGAGCTCACGGACTGGGGTAGTCCAGAGGCGTATATATGGGCGCAGATGGTGAAGAGAAGTTCGGGAGGGTATTGCAAGACGACAGACATGCTGAGGGAATGTCGGATCGGACGAGTTGCCCGGGGTGTTTTATATGTGCTCGGTCGGGACTTGTTGCGGGCGGTAACTGTGTCATCTCTCCGAGAAACTTTAAATATAAGTAATTATGTAATCCGGGGGAAAAGGGGGCCACCCCCCAATTTACGTGCACATGTCCCTAGGAGATCGGGCACGTTCGGACCTGCCACCAACTCAAGGGTCACCAAGGACCATACGTCCTTGCAACTACACACACCGTGATGAGTTTGTTGCGCGGGCTCCGAGGTTCCCGCAGCCTTGCAAGGCCCCTCCAGTGCGGAGATCTGCGAGACCCACCCAAGAGTTTCCGTTAGCCATCGTGTTCATTTTAAGAACTGGAATTGATCTAACAACCCGCCAAGCTCAATCCTCCGCCACCGACGTTCGTGGAGCCATGAAATATGCACATCACCCGTTCTGCGACCATAGCACGCAAGTGTGGCGAAAAGGTGTTAGTGATCTAGCCCAACATGACAAGACGACGCGTGACAGTAGGCGAGATATCTCCGCGCCATAAGATCGACAGCGCTGTTTGCGATCGGCGGTTGAGGAACGTTCCGCAAAATGAGCTCAAGGGTGCTTCCCTTTGCTAAAACAGGGACAATGCACCACCACACTTTTAGAGCCCAGCTCCAGATCTCACACGTCAAGAAAGGGTACGCACTAGGGTCCAAACGATCGAGATTATCGTAATCGCAGCACCCAAAGTTTCAGGGCTACTTGGCAAATCGGGTAGGCTTGTCTTTGTGCTTGACAAATTGATTGCACTCTTGGAGTTTGGACCAGCAAACGGAACTGAGCGGTAATGAATTAGTCAAGGGGTTCTTTTTCTCAAAGCCAACTCCTTATGGAGTTTGACTGCTTGCAATGGCAATAGCAGCTGGCTGGTTACGCGACTTCGCGTTTCAGTAAATATGTCCCGCTTTTGTTCTCCCATTCTCACCGACCTTTCTGAACCCGCGTTCACCCGCATAGTAACGTGTTCAAAAGCATTGGAAACCATCACGTATGTATTAGCATCTCCCGCCAGAAGAGTGGTATGACTATTGCAGGTTGAAACCGTCGGCTTATGCCTTGACATAAAACTCGTACTGTTGCAGCATCCAGATGAGCGAAGCGGCTGTTATCATGAACAAGTCAATTGGCTGCAAAATGAAGATGGAAGATTGATTCAACCTGACACAATCACGGGGCTGAGCACCGGGATATTGAATTTGGCGGTTCGGAAGATGAGCAGCTCGGACGCAAAGTGCGCAAAGGCGATGAGGTACGTGAACAGGGCCAAGTCGTATATACTAGGACAAATTCAGCCACGCTCGCGCGGACGACGGGGTGACACGCACACTTTGTTGTGGATGTTGTAGGCGGCGTATCCCCTTACGGCGGCGGAGGTCAAGGTCCACGCGGCGAACGTGCGAGCCTGTAGCTCCGTGACTGTTTGGGGCGTCAAGGTACGTGCAAGGGTCCGAGCGAGCGGCTTACTCGAAGCAGGTGGTAGCGCCGCGTACAGCCTCCGCGTGAGCTTGAGGGTTGCAAAGTTTTGCACCGAGTTGAAAACGGCCATGGTGGCGACGATGAGCTGCCACTTTGGCAAGAGACCGTCGTCCTGGGGCAGAGCTAGCAGCAGATGGTCAAGCAAGCCATCTGGCAGACCAGGGAGGTGGTTACCGTCGAGCAGGTATTGGAACATGGAGGAGGAGGAGGTGGTGGTGGTGCAGATCGCAGCCCGTTCGGGACGAGGTTTGAATTATGTAATATTCCCTAAAGCAGGGATTGACGGTGAGAGTTTTGCTCTGCCCCGTCGTCACTAACCAAGTACCAACAAAGAGGGCACGGCCAGCCTCTGAGCCATCCATGCCAGATACCGCCTTCCCCGGCCCGTCACGCTCCGCCAGCACCGCCAGCAGCAACGCCCCCGGCCTCGCCCACAATCCCCGTCCAACCCGCCAACGAACTCGAACGATCACCGCGGGTTCGTACCGTGACGAAAAGTGCGCACGACCAGCAGACAGCATCCTGGACATTTCTGCTTCGTTCAGCGCGGACACCGTACCACGCGCCGTTCCTGGCATACCCGGCACACCCAACGGCGCGTCGCCATCCCTTCCCCGACCGGCGGCAGTCGTTGCGTTGCCTTGTGAAGTTCGCAACGCAAATGTCGATAGGAGGCGGTCTACCTTTGGTTCGTTTGCGCCTCTCATGGATGACCACGAGGCATCGCCAGACTCTGTGCTAGTCCACCTTTCGCAGTGCCAAACAGGGATAGCGCCGCCGTCTGAGATTGTCGTTTCCACTCCCGCGGTACGTCTACTTTGCCGTCGCAAATCGCGTATGACTTCATGCCGTCCTCGCCAGACAAAGGGAAAGGGCAGACACCCTATTCGTCTCACGTCCCCTCCCTCCTCCTTCAAACCCGCTCCTGACTCCGACCGCACGCGAAGCCGTATACGCGACTCTCTCTTGACACAACAGTCCTCCACCTCTTCCTCGGTATACCCCATGTCCAGCTCATTGGGAACTGAGTCTCCGCCTTCCCCTTTATCTCCCGTCCTGCCAAACCGTGGTATCCCCATCCCCGCTTCCGAGTCTGACGGCCCGAAAGTACAAGAGTTCGACGCAGATGATGTGTCTTATCGGCTACAGCTTCTCGTCAAGAACAACTACTTTCTCCCCCCTGCGCACACCAAACCGTCCCCGGCTGATTTTTCTCCCGTACTGAGCAACTCCAAAAAGCTGCCCTCTCCCACGTTTTTGGATTTGTTTCGCGTCGGAAAGCCCAAGTCGAAACCAAGTAGCCCCGATGTCGCGAATAGTACTCCAATCTTCCGAGTAACATCGGATTCCACGACATTCTCTAGCCAACTTCCACGCGACCCCAGCAGACTATCACCCCACGCGTTTCGTCCTCCGCCAGGGAGTCAACATATGGCAAGAGTGGTTGTGGTTCGCGAGAAGATGGACGACTTGGCCGCTGCTGCGAGGCAGGCTGAGAAGAATATCGGGAGACACGACTTTCTACTGGACCGGGATCGTGCTTCTCGGAGAGCTAAATTTGCCACGTTTGATGGCATCGTCGATCCTACCGAGGCAGTTGATGTACCACCCCCATCAGCCAATTACCCGTTGGCGTTGCAGGCTTCAGCGCTTCATGGGCTTGGCATCGAAGATTCGGTCGGCGCAGCTATTTTGGCAGAACGGTTACCACCTCCGGGTACTCCCGGCCAATCATCTCTAGATCCTCGGGAGGACGCGTGGAGGAAGGCGCTGCTTCGAGAAGCAGTCGGACATTCCCTCAACAATTCAACTGCGACATCTTCCACTTCTCGTGCGTCCACCCCAACGAAATCTCCCTTCCGTGCCCAATCGTCAGATTCGCTTCGTCCCGATCAAGGGGCAGAGCAACAGAGGAGGCTGCTAGACAAAAAGATCATAAGCCACCCTATCATCGATACACCGGAGGATGTCACACCTCCCCCGGTAGCCAGTCCGGTGTTGAGCCAACCACCACCTGCTATTGTGAGGGAACCGGATAGTCGACGATTTTCGAATCTCGCTCTGTTGAGGGTAGAGACGCCCGTACCACACACACCGCTTTCCCCACCCCCACGCCGACCGTATGGTACCGGCCCATTCTCCCAGTCGCAAACCAATGTCGCGGACAACAGTGCGTTCCAAACGCCGAAAAAGCTCTTACGCAAATCTCTGTCGTCTCCCATGCTCTCCGAAAAGCACGAGTGCAGGACGAATGGAACTGTCACGCCAAGAAGCCCACCAATGCCTACCTCTACCTTTGTGCCATCGCCAGTTCCTTCATACCTCGACAAGCGAATGAGTAGAGTGACAGCGACGTCTCGTTACACGAGCAGTGAGCTTGACGACCAAGTCGTTGACGAAGTTCCAGGGAGGCCATCGCTTGCGTTGACCGTGCAAAGCACGGGCACGGATGGCCGAGCGTCTGTCTCAGATTACTCACAGCCCTCGCCGACCGCATCCGCATTTCGCGATAGATGGTCAGACGGCTACTACTCTGTCAACTCGGGAGGTGTTGGGGAAAGTTCCGATGACCCTGTCATCTCGCCTGTACTTAACCAAAACCCACGCCCGTTTACAATGTCGCCTCCACCCAGGCCGTCTTCGTCTGTCGCACATTTTGCCTTGTCACCACCACCTCGCACACGTTACGTTCCTTTGCAGACCACGTCCTCCCGGATATTTACTATACCATCCACACGGTCATCATCGCAAGCCACCGTCCACTCGTTTGCATCCAATTCCACCATGTCACAATCTGTAAATATACCTTCGCCACCCGTCAACGCCTCGTCGCAGAGCTTCCACTCTGCGCTTCAATCCGCGCCACCCCCTTCCTCCACTGCCGAGTTCTTTGATCACATACAGGCCCATGCAGAGACGATGATTGAGCTGGACGACTCTGACGATAGCGCGAGCGAAACAGATCAGGACGTTACCGCTGTTTATGACCCCTCCCCTCATAGACTCAAATTGATGCGGTTAGGCAACCTTTCCACGCCGAACGTCTACCCAGGGGCCAAGGAACCTTATTATCCTTCCGTCATGCCCAATGAACGACGGAGGCCCGTGGGACACATGGCCCCCAAGAATCCGTACTTTTCGAGTCTCAAAGGGGCCAGGGAGTCGCTGACGCACCTGTCACTCGCTCAACGGTCGCGGGAGCATCTCCTTCCGTTGGAGCCTTCGCCTAGTTCCCGCCCTGCATCGGCCGGGAATGAGAGCATTCGACGATGGCGAAATGAGCCCGAGGTGTTTCAGGAGTCGTCCAGAAGATTGGATGGTTTGCTCCTCCGACATATGCAAGCAGAAAAGGACACGTTGAAGAGAATAGCTGAAACTGCAAAAGTAGCAAAATGAACGTTTCCTCATTTCGATTTCATTTTATCGCTTTACGCTACGAAAACCGACATTTTTTTACTTGTTATTTTCGTATTATGCTTTCGAATACCGCAGATTACTGAACCATACCCTATTCACGAATGCTTTTTTGTAACTGTTGGGAAGGAGAGCCGCTGCGGGTGGCCTCCTGTGTGACTGCACGTGAAGGCTGCCGCGTTCTGACTCCGCTCCCCAACCAATTGAGATGCTTGCAGCCCTCCAAGTCCCTTTCCCTCTTCTGCTCTTCCACCGACAGCGACGATGGACAAGCTCCAAGACACACACAGACAGCCTTATTCCTGGCATCAGGTGCGTACCAGCCCCACCACTCCACCAAACTCGGTGGCGTAACCCTCTCGGCTGACCGTTATGACAGTCTCATGATCAGGTGAAGCACTCTCACAATCCCTACGGCATCTCATCCTTACCGTCCATCATCGTCTGCAGGCGACAGTGTTGCTCCTCGTGCCCTACGAGACGCCCAAGGAGGACGTGCTAGTACGTGCTCTCAGCACTGGATCCCGTGTCCAAGTGACACTCCCTCTGACGCTCATGCTTCATTCTGGCAGGTGGTGATAGAACGGGATCATCTGCTGGCTGGCGTGAGAGGACAGCAGCCCATTGTCAAGGTAAGCACTCGTGCTCTCGTCGCCCATTCCGACGGGGCGGGCTTCCGACATGACCTCAACCGTGCTTCTACTCTTTTTCTTGGCCGTTCGAATTCTCATGGTCAACGTGGCAGGGTCGTCTGTACGGAAATGTGGACGTGGCCAACTCGGCTTGGCAGCTCGAACCCCGAACGTCGCGCCTCTCGGCACGCGAACGCACTACGTCGACCATCTCCACCACCTCGACCCAGTCATCGTACGCATTCGTCTCCGACCCTGAGATATCGAGCAGTTTTGCCGCGTCGCTCGAGAGCGGGCAGACGTCGGACGCGGAGGAGGTGACCGTCTCACCTGGGCTCGCGTCCCCCGTGTCGTCGGGCGATGAGCGGTCGGGGTCTGGATCGGGGTATCAACTGCGTCGGCCGGGAGCGGGGGCGTCGGGAGCGGTGTCTCCTGCGATCCAGCCACATGCCTTGTCGTCGTTTTCGTCGCTCGAGTCATTGCCATCGCCTTCAGGGCGGTTGTTGACACTGCATTTGGAGAAGGAGCAATCGATCATTTGGCCGTCGCTCATCGTGGGTCCTGTACCACGAGAGCTGTCGCCGTGTGCCACCGTGCCCGCTTCCTTGGATACGGATCCCGAGGCCAAGTATAACATGGATCCGACGAGTCTTGTCCTGTTTGCCATCGAACTATTCGACATTCGCAAGGACAGGGAGGAGGCGTTTGAATGCTTTGTGTAGGTTGCTCGTTGCTCAACGGCGATTTGTGACGTTGACGTCGTTCTAGACGCGCTTGGCACCAAGCGCATTTGCCTTCTGCCACGATGAAACTCGTCACGCATTATCTGCCTCTTCAGACACCGCTCAACGTGATCGATGTCGACGAGGAGAAGCAACGGGGGACGGTGTCTTATTATCTACAATGTATCGGAGGGCCTCTGGGCCTAGCCCAGCTCTTTTTGGAAGCGGGCTTCTTACATCTCGAAGGTGCCGCATCCATTCTCTTGTCTGCCTCTTACTCGACGCTTTCGTCCATTCGCGTTCCCCCACCCCCTCAGCCTAACGAAGGCGGTGCCGAGGCATGGAAACGCGACCGAGAGATGGCGGGTCGCTACTTTGACCGCGCAAAGGCGCTCCATCCCGAGCTCGACGTGCCCGTCATCCCCGACGACGGTTCAGGCGCTGTGACAGGCAGCGTGCACGAGCTCGAGATGCCGTCGATTGAGATTCACCCGTCTGCACCTGCGAGCGTCTACTCTGGGGAGGAGTATTCGGAGCGTGAGGTGACGATACGGCGACGGCGGTCCAAGAAGGAGGAGCTCGTGTTTTTGGACGAGGTCAAGGGTAAGGAAGATATCGATAGTGCGTGGTATGTGTACGTGCCGAGTTTGGTCGGTGCTGGGACGGCGTTGCTGGTCGTTGGTGTGATTGGTGCGCTTAGTTTTTCGACGTGGAGGCGGAATCAGGGGTCTTAGGGGTGGGTTTCTTCCAGAATGTTGTTGGGGATGTAATCGTTACTTATGACTCTTTTTTGTTGTATATATATAACTGATGACTCTGTTGGTTAGATAGTGTGCGGGTAAGAGGTCGGACGAGGATTGTTTACCTATTACTGTACCGGTTGTTTCTACACTAGGCTTATGTACCTTTTTATTCTAGCAAGCGTTTTTTTGGTTGTATACTGAATCTTGATATTGCTTTAAGTTGACATGTCGAACGGGCTGGACGGTGCATCGGCATGAAGTCAATGAACGTTCGGGTCATCGATCCGCTCGGACCGCCACATTTCATACTCATAAACTCACGGTGCACAACAACGCCGTGCCGCCGGAACTTCATTTATACCCGGGCCGAATGGTCGTTCGTCCCTGAATTGTGGAGAGACAAATGTGGTTGGCAACGCCGCGGTGCGGGGTACGTGATCGGGTATCCCTGGGATTTCATATATCGCCGTGATTACGGTAGATCGAGTTTGCTTTCAAGTATAATTTCAAACGTACCCGTACGAAGGACTTTACTCACGGATCGCATCATGGGGCTGGGTCACAAGAACTCGGGGCACACCAACGTGTTTGCTCAAGTTGATAGTGACATGGGGGGGAGGATTCCATTCCAGGAACTGCATCCACCGGGCCCCGGGAGGCTTCAATATCCTTTGACGGAACGAAGAAATTCCGATGTTTTTATTTGAGCTGGAACTTGATCCCTGCCGAGTACCCTTGTGTAAGTTAGGAGGCGCGGAGATAAGATATGGTGATCTGGCTAAAGCCTCGGAACCCCATTCTCTGAATTGGCCGTAAAACCCCATGGATTAGTATGTGTGTTCGTACATATACATATGGTGGCGGCGTTAATGGATTGGTTCCATGATTCGTGTCACCGCTACTTTGACTGGTTCCCAGCATCATGATCTATAGCGGCCTGATCGATGCAAAAATAAGATTCCCCGATTCTGGTACTCCTAATAAATAGGCTGGGACCAGTGACAGATCGGACCACCTTGAGGTCTATAGGGGGCAATTCGACGAGCCGTTGTACTATAAATTGAAAGAATGGAAGCAGCGATTGCGAATTCGGTTTGAGAACTAGCTTGTTTTGGAGCGTCATACCTGCTAAAAAAAATACTGTAAACGCCGACGTGCATGTGAGTTTTAGGCTCGCGCCCCTGCGAAAGAGATCTACTTGCTATGAGCGTATAGTCTACGCGACGCATATCTGTTGAGACTGCTATGCTTTAAGCATTTTGTGAGTAAATTTAGACGCCGAGATGGGGTCAAGATAATAGGCTCATTCTAGCTGCAGGCACTTGTTGCCAACTTGGCAATGCAGGGTATACACTCTCACCCTTTTTACGTCGAACAGTTCAGAGACGAGCTGCCGTTTACGACATTACCGAGGCCCTGGATCACTAGAAAATGGTGTACATGCTTGACGCCACAAAGACGCGTCTATTTGAGTAACAAAAGAGCAAAAAACACAATAGGTCAACATATCGACGTACGGAGATCCGATTCCAAAACCTGCGCCAAGTGCGATCTAAGCGGGCCAGCCTACTCGAAGCGACGAACCATCGCACAAGATGGCAAAGCTCTTTCGTGATCTCAGTTGGCAAAAATACTCCAACCTCCACGAATGGCGAAAAGTCGTACCATAATGCGTGCTAGCGCGACACGACACCTGCCACTGGGAAACACTGGGAATCTAGTCTAGACACGTCTTGGCCCGACGCGACGCCAGGAAAAACTTGAAGCGACCGTGGTAACGAAGTGGATCAGGAGGAGCGTATTGGCTACTACGGATGGCGCAGGTGACAGAAAGTTGGGGCAGTGGGGACGGTAAATTTTGCAGGGACGCGGACTCCTTGAAACACCGCAGCAACCACCAATCCCCTAAAGGCACTTGGTAGGTCCGCGTAGCAAACGCAGTGAAATTTGATGTTTGATGTCCTTGCAGTAAAACGGCCTCCTGTCACCGTCGTTGTTTCCTTATTACGTGGATCGAGTTCGCCACTGAAAAGTAAAACATGCCACAGGCCCAGGGCACACTTACAGTCACGGGGGCTCCAAGAGTTTGGGCACGAACGTGTTCCAGGATCTTTTTCTGTGGTGATGTTGAGATGGTGATCGCCGTGTTTCCATACAAAGTCGATGCAAAATTAGCACGTGCGTTCTCGATCATTCACTCACTGTATCTCAGCTAGGCCTGGTCACGGGCCTGAGATTACCCGTCCGATCATTATAACCAGTTCTAGGCTCCTCAGCCGGCGTCATCTGCTCTTGAAACGCGGCTCGGGTTCTAAGTCATGATTCCAAGGGTCATTTTTTGCCAGGAGGAGCCTCGTTTCGAAAACTGCTAGCCTGCTCGCGTATGTCGAATGACTCGTAGTATGAAGTATGCTCACGCGGAACGTGTGCCGTCGACTCGACTACCGAATGTGGCAACGACGCGGCCCGATTGATGCTCAACTCAAGGCTCAACCCGTCATGGCCACACCTGTCAACACGACATGGCACTGCACAAGTAAAGCGAGCGGAACCGGTATCAGTGAATTCTGGCAGACGCGATGACAACTATTTCATTTGTCTGAGAGAAACTGATTTAATGTAACTGTCATGCCGTTTGATGGACTCTTCGGTATTGACATATGTTCGACTCTATCACACCACCAATCAAAGGTTAGTCATGGCTACTAGAACATGGTGGCATCTTCTTGACACATGAATTCAGGATTCAAACAACATGAAGTACCACAATATCAAAGGAAAAGGTGCTCAAAAAAAAGAACCAACGAACAATCGACTAGCGATCAAAACGTTTTCGTTTTGACTGGGGCTCTGAAGCTCCAGATGTTTCAGTCGTTTCCAACTTTCGCTTATACGAGGGAAGCGACTCCGGTGGGTCCAAGTCCACAGGCGATGCGACTATGGTTTCAAAATTATATGCTGTTTCCTTCTCATACGTGGTATCGGAGCGCCGAGGCACAACTAATCGCAACTCATCAAAGTCTTGTTCCCTTAGCAGCTGCCCGTAGAGAATTTTGCCCATGTGTATGTGCGATAATGGCCTTCCTCTTCTCCGAATCGCAAGAAGCGCCATGACTAAATGCAGCGGCGAGCCCGAGAACACGATCTCCTCATCTTCAAAACTACCTGGGATCTTGAACAGATTCCGCCGTACGATTGCGTTATCTGGTGAATCTCCAGTGGGCACTTGAAGAAAATGACGAAGTCGCAAGTACGACTGATAGTCCCTGAGGTATAGCTGCCCAGCGAATAAGTTTAGCTGGTCGATCAATTCCCAAGGTGGGCGCCAATCCAAGGGCATGGAAGGGATGGTGTACAATTTGAGATCGTCGAACGGTTTCATACGTTGAGATGTACGAGGTGCATACATGTGGAGGTGAATGCCTTCGCTCACCCTGATGTCTTGAATCAACTCGCTGACTTCGAATGGGCTCATCAGAACAAGGACTCGATCCCTTTTAAAAGACACGACCCATTGAACTGGACGAAGATACTGATCTATGTTCCCTTTGGTAGACTCGGGTTTGATCGTATCGCAGAAGTCTGTCGTCGCCAAGATAGATGGGCTCCAAACGTCCGCTTCTGAAGTAGCCGCATAACTCTTTTCAAGGGTAGTGACGATGGGATGAAAGGCACTGCCAGAACGCAATAAAGGAAGAATTCCAGTCTTCGCGAACGCCACGACATCCGGATGAAGAAAAAGTTCTGCAGGTTGTGCCTTCGGAGGAAGCTCCTCCTCCCTCTCGCGCTCTCGTTCCCGGTTCATCTCCCGTTCTTGTTCTTCTATTTTTATACACGAAAGAGACATTAATCCGAGGTCTTTGCAGCGTTGCTGTATGTCAGGATCCAGCACTGTAAGTCCTTTTTTACTTTGCCAGGGTGCGTAGAGATCTTCCAACGATTCGGTTGCTGGTTGCAGCCATACATCAGAGAGCCGCTTCGATGTGATTTCTTTGTTGCAGAAACGGGTCCACGAATCCTCTCTTGACCTGTGATCCATGCCATCCTGCGCCCAATATGGAGCCCACTGCTGGATATCCGTCCAGGTTTCATGTATCGCCCAGAATGCAATGTCGGTAGCAGTGATATGAGAGTTCAGATCCTTTTTCAGTAGGGCGTGGATGCTCATGTCAACCTCTGGTGGTGCAAAGAACATGACCGAGAGGCCGCGACCGAGCTTGCGCATCCAATCGCAATCTAAAATCTAAACCTTGTACAAGATGATCTTTTGTGAGCCTTGGACCCAATGTAGCGGCTGCCCGTAGCCAATGGGCAGCTTGAGGTCAGTACTCCTCGTGTGGGCATGGTCCAGGTGGGCGACACAAAGTCCCAATTGCTGAGAAAGCGATGATGGCATTATTGCCTGTTTCGCATGAGTACCATCAGTTCATCTCGCTGATTGAAATAGATTGCACCGGGGGCATCGACGACGATGTCAAGCCATGCTTTAGTCACGCAGTGATCAGAAGATTCGAGAATCTGTGCGCCAACATTCAAAAACACGCGGATTTCAGGCTGTTGTTTTACCACCACTTGGAGAAGTTCATTTGTCGTCCATCGTTCGCCATTCTCACCAGTAGTTGTCACGTAGAAGTCATTCTCTGGCCGTAGAAGATAGTCAAGGACTCTCTCACTAGTCCCCAGCTGATGACCTAGACCATGCTGATCAATAGACATTGGTAACAGCCATCGACGATCATCCGTTCCCGAGAAACCTGTCATTTGGTTCAGCGATTGCCGACCGAACGCAACGGGAACCAACGGAACGTACCTGTGAGTATCTTTTCCCTTTTTCTAGCCAAGTCCCAGTTAGAAGTGCAAAGTTTGAAGGGAAA
Source organism: Austroboletus novae-zelandiae (assembly GCA_038090275.1). Taxonomy (NCBI): domain Eukaryota; kingdom Fungi; phylum Basidiomycota; class Agaricomycetes; order Boletales; family Boletaceae; genus Austroboletus; species Austroboletus novae-zelandiae. The sequence continues at coordinate 92,305 of JBBPML010000051.1, read as the reverse complement.
TTCCTTCGCTTCCTTTGGAAACACTACCCGGGAAAGGAGCGGCTTGGTTGCGAGAAAACAGGGGGTATAAGGCCATTACGGGGGGAGGAATGAGTGTCTATTCCAGGTCATGCGCTCATTACGCTGCCAGATAAAGAGGTGGCGTGTTGCGGTTGGCGGAACGCAGCGTCACGCTGCCACGCAGGGTGCATGGCGGTGCTCGTAAACGCGTAAATCGGTAAATGCGTGACGTGACACGATTGCCTTATCCGGCAATTCACCTGCACCGCCACGCGTAAACTTCTCCAGCTAAGTTCTTATGTTTGTTCTAGCGATGCCTATACAACCCAAGCGCGCATTTCCCGCTCCACAAACCCATGACCATGACTCCTACCGCACTTTTCCCAAATCCCTTCCCGGAAAGCCTGTATAGTACGGCCTACGATAAGTGCCTGAACCTCCAGAATGACTCTGAAGTTCAAGCCATACCGGATCACCCCTCGCCACTTGTCTCTGCTCGCCTTCTTGGCCACATGCTGCGTTTAGCGCCCAACGATCAAATTCAAGGGCAACTTCAACGAGAGATTTGCGATGCAAAGGACGATAGAACTCTGATCGTGATGGCCTTGTTTTATGTGAATAATTTCATCCGTGGTTGTGAGTCCAAAGTTTCTTTCTCCCCTCCTACCCCAGAATTCTTGACAGTCTGAAAGTCAAGCGCAAGGGAGCGACCCCAGCACCGACTGAAAATCCTTCTCGCTCGTCACTCGAGGAGGCCAGCAAATCTGCCCCGACGAGAACGAAACAGGGCACTTTGGATCATCGGACCGCCCGGAAAATGGTAAAGTCTGATAATGTTTGCTTATCTTCTTCTGACGAGTCTATTGAGCAGGCATTGTATCGTGATGATCATCGCTGCTTGATCACAGGCAAGAAGGATTACAAAGAGCCTGACGGTGACCTGACCACCATTGTCCAAACTGCGCATATTATCCCGGAATCAGCCTTGAATACAAATATAGATGTACAAGATAACAAGGTATGTATGTTTTCGGTTACTTTCCTTCTGCTATTTTGCTATACTGTCAAGCGCTACCATTCTAGCTCGCTTTGGGCGATCCTGGGGAAGTTCACTACTGAAAAAACCATCGACGACCTGACCGGAAATAAGATCCACAACCTGGAAAATATTTTGTCACTGAACGTGAACTTGCACACGCTCTTTGACGATCTTTACTTGTGGCTTAAGCCGATTCAAGTGCGTTAAATAACAGCCTTATTCATCGCTCGCAAATCTTTATTTTTGCAATCAGGTTGGTGAGAATGTACAGAATGCATATCGCGTGTGTAGTGCCAAGAATCTGCACGGTTCACAACTTCCCGAATTCGTAACCTTCCATACACCAACTGAATTTCCTCTTCCCAAACGAGAATATTTGGCTTTGCACGCACTCTGTTGTGAAGTAGCATGGTTGTCTGGGGCTGCAGAGTACGTAATGGACATGGAGAGGAGGATGGATAATACAAAGGTCTTGGCCGAAGACGGATCAAATGCTGGCCTCTTGAAGGCAGCTTTGGAAATCCAAGTCTATTGACAAGCTAGAAGCCTATTGTTTTCATTTCGATCGGAAAATGGGTCGCTGTTGGGCAGACCCCAGGTGCACCTCTATGGAATGCCGGACAATCGCGCCCTTGCGAGGCACGGATTCTCGCCGATGCATTGCATTGCAGGCTTCTACGGAAGTCAGCAATGGATGGACTTTTGGGTTTATTTCAAACGTCGAACGGGTACAAGTAAACGTAGCATACAGTAACTTCAACACCACTGAATCCACGCAAGGGATTAGGGCTTCGAAAACCAAATGTCATTTTTCCGCCGTGGGTCATCCAAAAAATACGTACATCATGATGTACTATGAGCAAATTCCGGCACTGTGCTACATAAGCAATCAATCGTCAAATTTGTCCGTTTGCTTGAAATCCGGGGGTTTGCACTCGACAAAACCCTCCTTCACTTCGTGGGAGTCAGGGAATCGGACAGTCCAAAAAGTTCAACGTGAATATCGTAACCTTCTGATCGATTTAATGTAAAACAAAACCGAGGCACCATCCTCCTAGAATCGGGAAATATTTTCCAACAGCCAGTCGCCCTTGCACACCCAACCAACATAACATTACAGCTTCGACTTGATCACATCGGCCGTATTGTCCAGATTCGCCATGAGCGTTTCCATACTTTCCGCAGAAGTCGAAGGATACGTCGCCCGACCATCCTCTGACCAAACGAGTCAACTAAACAAGCTGGTCCAAAAGAAACACATCGATCGTTACGCACCAAAGTTGGTAAACACGTCCCATTTCCCAATAATGTCCTCGGGCGTCAACGTCACATTGGTCGGGAAACCGTGACCACCCGTACGTTGCCACCGTGTTTCGGCCGCCCATCCGCCTGATATCTCAAACAACCTCCCAGTCGTCTCTGTATTGTCTTGGCTAGTGAGGTAGCCCACGATGGGGGCGATGTAATCCGGCTGAGAAGATTGTTCTTAGTGACGGGATTATACGGAGATGGGACGATTACCTTGTAAGCATCGACCATCTCTTTTGGCCTAAAAATCACATCAGCGATGAGTTGCAGAGATAAGATACACGTCGACCGACCATACTGTCATCGTCATCGCGGTACCTGCACTTGGAGCAATAGTGTTGCAAAGGATGTTGTATTTCTTGCCTTCGAAGCCAAGAGTTTTTGTGAATCCCATTATAGCAGCTTTCGCTGCACAGTACTTTCGAAAACTGAGATCCTGACGGAACCAACAGTCAAGAAAACTCACGTTGGTCTGCCCAAAGTTTCCGTCTGAGGAAATGTAAGCTCGCACTGCAGAGTACCGCTTCGTGTCTAGGACGACTCACAGATACCAACTTGCGAACATGTCGTTACGATTCGACCATACTTTTGCTTTTGGAATATCGGCCAGACAGCTTTCGCGCACTATTGATTACCATTAGCGACAACCGATTTCCAGGATTTAATGCGAGCCAACCTTGAAGGTTCCCCGAAGATGAATAGTCATCACGAGATCCCACTCTTGCTCAGACATGGAAGCAAACGAACGATCTCGCAAAACGCCTGCATTGGCTATCAAAACATGCACGCCACCAAACGCATCCAAGGCAGCCTTGACGATACGATCGCCATCTTCTGCCGAGCAAATGACAGGTGTTGCCTTGGCGCCAGCTTCGAGCCGCCAATGAGGTTCCAAAGTCGTCTACAAACAAACGACGTTCACCTACCTTGCCGTACTTCCTCGCACACTGCGTTGGCCCCCTTTTCGCTCACATCATTTACGACGACGTTGGCTCCAAGTCGACCATACATGAGAGCGTAGGCACGGCCAAGACCCGCACCAGCTCCCGTGATGATGACCGTTTGACCGTCAAATCGTACGGCAGTCGTTGATTGAGGATTCGGCGGCGAGGTCGAGGCAACTTCGAGCTATAAAGCACTCAATGTTGATTCTCTGGTGTTAGGAAGGATGACGCACAGTGCTCTCGACATCGGCGGGCGATTCTGGACTACAATCGTGTTGGGACGAACAAACATTCACCACATAGCTTGCACTCACTATCTTGGGGCCGAAAAGTCGGCAACTTCAGACCATTTAAGCTTGACCTGAATGCCGCTTAGCAGACTGCAAGCCAGAGAAACAAATCATCTCACCGCAGAAGGCGTGAAAGTCTCATCTGTCCTCCAGATAGTTCCCTTGCTTCTTTCCCAGCGATTCTCTGCGACGAACCCTGCTCCGACTTCAAAGACGCGTCCCGACGCATTTGGACCATCGGGGTGACACACAGCAGCGACAAATGGTGCAACGAATTCGGGCTAACAAACCAGTTCTTAACGCAAGGTTGGCACAAAAACTCAGACCCGTCCCACCTTCAACTTTTCGAGAACTTCGGGCGGCATGATGGTTTCTGTCATCCTGGACGCAGCAGCCTAATAAACAAAATCCGACCCATTCGTCAACATACGTCTCGGCACATACGAAGACGAGGCTCACAGGTGCAATGGCAACAGCATGAATGTTATACTTGGTACCCTCCCTAGCAAGCGCCTTGGTAAACCCAATCAAACCCATCTTCGCCGCGCTATAGTTCGTCTGACCAAAGTTGCCTACCCAAAACAGTTCAACAACACCACAACGACACTCCCCTTCAAAAAAAACTTACCATAAATCCCAGCAGCACTCGACGTATTGATCACCCGCCCAAACTTTTGCTTGCGGAAATGCGGCCAAGCAGCCCTGGTACACGCATACGCACCCTTGAGATGCACCGAAATCACCTGATCAAACTCAGCTTCCGACATGTTCTTGAACCTAGGCCCTCGGAGTCAGCCATACCAGTGCGCACACACACGAAAAACGTACCCCTTGTCTCGCAAGATCCCAGCATTGTTGATCAGGATGGAAACTCCTCCAAACGTATCGATGGCGCGCTGTATCACGGCGGCACCGTCTGTGACGGAAGACGTGTCCACCACGGCGTTGCCGCCCGCTAGCAATAGCCGCCGTTGGTTCACCGGATCACGACAACTGAGACGTCCGCTCACCTTGTTTGATCTCGTCCACCACCTTTTGCGCGGCTTCACCGTTGAAGTCGTTGACGACGACGTTGGCACCCCGGGAGGCGAACAAGCGAGAATAGCTGAGGAAAATCGGGTGGAATGGGCCGCGTTATTCGGCTTGTCAGGACGTAGAAGACGTACGTTTTTCCCAATCCACCGCCAGCACCGGTCACGACGACTGTATGGCCTTTGAACGAGAGCGACATGATGTTTTCTAAGAAAGTGGAAGTGGCCTGTGATTTGTCTCTCGGACACAACTCGATATTATAGGAGGGCGACAATCACGTGTTATGTGTACTTCGGGGGCGGTTCCGACTAAAAGCGGATCACTTGGCCGGCCGTTCGTGACAGTTACAGGATTGCTAGCTGATTTTCAGGCGCACGGGGACAGGAGGAGAATAATAATTATCAGTTGATTCGACAAGAGACGTGTAGGCACCCGGCGGCTACTAGTACGTGCTACGCAGCAACGCAGAATGAAATGGCCCAAAAAGAGAGCTATTCGAGACGAGAGCGCACAGGAAACAAGTAGAAAGCGCTCGGGTCAATCAAGTGCAAAAAGAAAGCGCAAACAAAATAAGAGCCGAAAATGTCAGGCCGTGTGGAATAATGTGAACGAGTAGATATGAAAATAAAAAAAGATGATAGGCACAAAAGCGGAAACAAAACGAGTCAAACAGAAGAGTCATGGCATACAATCGTGTCTGGGGGAAAGAATTGCCGATCGTGCGTGCGAGATGATGTGGACATAGGCAAAACGAGCATGTATACGTGATTAGATGAATACGATGTGTTTCGCAATAGTGCGCAGCGGCAAACAAATGGAGGTAAAGATGCGGCGAGGTGGATGCATGGAATGACAGCAAGGCAAGAGCAACACATAGGGGATAAGACATGAGAGTAGAATGTGTAATCAGACATTGAGATTGCGGATTGATGCGGAAATTGGAAACAGGATGTCAAGCACAAGATGAGATGAGGAAGCGAGATGTCGTGCAAACTGGTCAATGCCCTGGCTGAAGGAACTGCGATTACTTCTTGAGCATCATGTCATCCTCCTCGCCTCGATTCGAGTTGTTCTTGGCCCACTCGATGGCAAAGAGCGACGCCTTGAGGAATTTCTTGTGCGCATACTTCTGGCAGGCATATTGTTGCGCAAAGTTCTCTTCAAGGACCTTCTCGCAGATCCACTGGTGACCCGTCTCGAGATGTTCCGCAACGAACCCAGAATGGTAGACGAATGCGTCGTTCTGGAAGCACAGAAATAGAAATCAATCACATGATTAGTTATTAGGAGAATGTGGAATGGTCCACGGCTTGTCCTCACCCAGTCACCACCAAGCATCCTTCTCGCACTATACATTGCCACTGCCGCGACGAGGCTCGGCTTGCATCTCAAAAAGCGGTGGTCCAACAGCGTAACCTCGGCCAAGAACTTGCCCAACGTCCTGGTCTGAATGTCATAGTCGTCGGCCTTGCTAATTTTCCGCATCCAGCTGTACGGAGAGCAGTATTGGGAAATCTTGAACTCGAGGGTTTGCAAGACGATGCGCTCGCCCTTGAGGATCTCTTCCTTTGTGTACCCATTCTCTGTCATGAAGACGAACTCGTCGACCGAGGGCGCTAAAATCTCTTCGTACTTGGCGGCAATGAACATCGCCGTAACGCCGACGAGCTGAAGCTTGACGAGCGACACGACCCTTCTAGTGAGGAAGCGATCGACAATGTTGATGGCGATCCAAAGGGTCTCGGGAAGCATATGCCACCGCAAGTGCACCTGAAGGAGCCAGTCGACGAGGGTTTGCCTCATAGACCACGTAATTTCGTTCTGCCCGTCCATATAATCCGGATTGGGCATCACATCCTCCTACGAAGATTGTACGTCAACGACAGCAATGAACGACTGGTGGAGCACTCACTTCGAGTTCCGACATGTACTTGAAAATCTCGTCCGAGTATTCACACACCATTGTAGTATCGAAAACATCGACATCATCCTGGAATGTACGCTGAATGTCTACGACTTCCTTGTAATGCTTCATGGCTTTCTCGGTGTCGATGTCGGGCCATATACGTGGAGACTTCGAATCGACCTCGGGCTCGGGAACGTTTTCGTTGACGAGACCAGTCTGTTGGACTCCTACCATGCCCTGTTCGTCCTTTTCTTCGAGCATAGCAACGAGCTGTCGGTCTGCCTTTACGTCTTCGGTTTCTTCCACGTCCATATCGATTTCCTTCTCTTCGGGGACTTGGGTGGGGACTATTACTGGTACAGCGGTTTCCTGCCGCGACATCCGCTTGAAGACGGACGGTTTCGGGACGCGCGCGGTAGCGGTGCGAGAGGCATTGGTAGCCGTTTCAGTTCGGCCAGGACCTGCTGGAACACGTTGCGGACCGGTAGCAGCTGCCAAGGATGAAGAACGGGAGCGTTTCACGCCCTGGTCTACACCATCCTTGAGGCTCTCCTTTGCACCAGCCTTGATGACATCCTACGGGAGCACGAGTGAGTGAGATGCATAAGACGAGGCACGCTTTACTGACCTTGCGATTCACCGCGGTAGTGGTGACCTCGCCTAGGGCTGGACGTTGTGAACCGCCCTTGAGCCCGTTCAGGAGGGCTGAGGCGCGCGACGCTCCACCGGCGGCGACACCTGATACTTGACGAGTGTGCTTACTGGTAGCATTCTCGTCGCCATTTACCTTGCGCTGAGAGCCAATGCGGGTTCGAGTCTGCAACTTGTAGCGATGGTGAGCGGGAGCTGAAAAAGAGAAGAAAAAAAGAGAGGGCAGTCTTACGCGGACATTGTTGGCCATGCTAATCTCAAAGGGCTACGTCGATAGAGAAATGCTACAGGCTAAGGGATGCGGCCTTGTCGAACCAGCTGAGGGTGGACAGTACAGAGAAGAGATTGTGGTGAAAAGGGAAAGAAAAACCGGACCGTGGCTTTTAAGAAAAGGGTCGCGTGCGTCCACGAAGAGTGTGTGGTGGAGGAAGAAAAGAAAGCTGTCAGCCGCGGTCGAGGTCCGACTTGAAGTTGCAAAGCCTTGTCGCGTTCGAACGCGAACCACTCACGTGACAATAAAAAACATGCCAAAACAGACACGTCGCGTCGCGTCAATTATTGCTTTTCTCTACTGTACATCTCCTTGTATGCGCTCCACCGCCTGTCCCGCCCCTTCACCCCAATGCCCGCCCTGGGCACCAGCGCCTGCACCTCTATTGGCTCGACGACGCCCTCGCCGTCGAGCGACGTGCCCGGCTGCCATCCCTGCTTCACGAGCAACTGCCGGCCGATGTTGTGCTCGGGGAGTGGCCCAGGGGCGGACTCGGTGGACGTCTTGGCGGGCCCAGGAGAGACACTCCGTGTGCTCTGCACGCCAGGGCTGTCGAACTGCGAGCTGGCGCCCATGGCACGACGCCGTGCGGAGCGGTCGACGTAGGAGGGTGGGGAGTGTGCAGGGGAGTCGAGACGCGCGAGTAGAGTGCGTTTGAGTGACGTCAGGGCCCTTTTGGGATCTCTGGCTTGGTGTGGTATCCCCGCAGCATCAGGGGACCGTTTCTCCGCAGTGCGATCGTCCTGCTTGGGAATGGCGAACAGGGGCAGGACACCCTGAGCGACGGAGGTGCATTCGCCACAAGGCGTGCGATCCTCGTGTATATGGCAGAGGAAGGTGGTGCTGCCGATGATCAGCCGGTCGAGATGGTCCAACGGACGCGGTATACTCGCCATGCGGGGTGGGGCGAGACGGACCGGCTTCCCATCGGAGCGGGACGACTGCAGAAACGTTCCGTGTTTCGATCCCATGTCGACCACCGCCCACTCACGCCTTTCCTTGTCCCAGAACACCGTCGCATGCAGCTTCGACACCGCCATCTCCTTGAGCCGTATTCGGGGCGTGTCATCCGTGGGAGCAACGTCTCGGCCAAACTGCACCTCGTCATAGCCGTCGAGCACGGCGAGGGTGACACTCTTGTGGAGGATCGACGTCTCCAGCACCCTCAGGCGCAGTGCCGGCCAGCTAGGGGCGCCGTCGAGCTCGTCGGCGTGCTCGCTGTCCATGCGGAAGAGACCCGCTGGGAGATAGTTTCAAACTCCGAAACGTGGCCGAGTTTACTTACTGCCATGGATTCATTCAACGAGGTGCACGATCGTCGTCCCCTCGTCCCCTGCCTCTAATTCATTACCGACAGGAACATTTTCTTGCAAAAGAATGGCTAGTCAAGATTGATGCACTCTCCGCAACCCCTTATTTCATCGCTCGTGTTTCTTCCATTTTCACTCTGCCACAGTCCTTAATTGGTCGGACAGAAATTTCATTCGTCCTCCGTTGACCTCACCTGCTCCATCATGATCACTGACACGAAGCGCGTCTGGGCAGAAGGCAGGTCCATCCTCGTCGGTGATTAACCAAGCGAATCGATGTCCACTCCACTCTAGTCTTGTCAAGTAAACAGCTCGCAAGGAGGTGGCGTGAATGCAACGACCAGTCTCGTTTATCGCCCCTCGATGACGACGAAGAAGAATCATGGCGCACACGCACCCTTGATCTCTTGTCAAGCGCGCACTCTCTCGGAGGCATGGTGGAGCTTTCTTTTGACGTCGTCGAATCTAAATTTGGGGTACCTTTTTATCTCCTAAATCCACATCCGACTGGCGACTGATGCATGGCGATGGAGGATCTTGCCTTTCAATTAGACTGCAGCGCCTTCAAGTGGCGTTGGGACACTATTTTTGTCGGCTACAAAGCATCTGCCGACGTTCTATCAAAGCACCTTATCATGCCACTGATAAGCATGAATCATCTCGCATTCACTTCTCCAAACGCTGTTGCAGATCTCCCACCCATAGATCTCGAGATGGTAATGTCGTTTGGACCATGTGTATGCACGGCAACTTGTTCTGATCAGGTCCCACATTCTCCGCTCTCAGGCCATCGACAAGGTTGCTCGAACCGCGCGTAGAACGGTCGACACACACGTTAAGAATGCATTGTCGAAGCCACGTCTGGCCACGTCAATTAGGCGCATTACCGCAGTATTCAACTTCATTTCGAATCCTCGTGGGTCCTCCTTATCTATGAATCGTGCTGCTCGCTTACATACTCGTTCTAGCCAACATCACGACCGACATCGACTCCCCAGTCCTGCTTCCCCCAGAACCGACGCCAAGAATACACAACCTATCTGAACACCCTAAAAGGACGCTGACACATGCAAACGTGAGTCTTTTTGTTCCGTCGAGATCTCAATGACTAAATTGTGCACTAAGGATCTTCCTGATACCTCAATCAATGCTAAGAGGGATAACATTGCACTGCCACCTAAACCGATTAGCCAGGCCACAGACTCCGGCTCCGCTACCGAACCGGAAGACGATCTCTTGGTCGAGCATTCGAGGGTGCCAGGGTCTGCCATCGTAGGCGCGGATCAGCAGGCTGACACACGCATGAAGTCGCCGACGCCACCTACGGAGGAAGCTGCGCCTCGCCAGCAGGGCGATGCTCGGAGCCGAAGCACCACTAAAGCACCATTATCAGATTCGGATTCGTCACCTGCCCGACCTATCAAGAAGTCCAAACCCCGTGCGCCGTCTTCCGACGAAGACAGTGAAAAGGGGCATAACAAGTTCGCTGCCCAAACTCGGAGTGGGACAAGTTCTGCCCCTGGACTGCGGCAGCCAATCAAGCGTGGGGGGAGACGGTTTTGAAATTCGGGCGACGCATTCGCACCGAGAAGCCGAGCCCAGAATCATGTAACTTTTTTATTGTCCGGGAGTCCAGCCAAGTTCATTGAATGCCAGGGTCTGCTGACCGATCACGAGGGGCGTGTTTTCCGGTAGGGTCATGGCAACTCTATAATGTCCACATGTCCGTTTTGATACGGGTAAATAATTAGGATGCCATCGCAAGTCGAACTGCATCGCAGCGCATCGCGACATGAATTACGCGTTTGCGGACTAGGCTACTTCGCTTATCAGCCACTAGAGGATGTTCACGACGACTTCGAAGTCATACCATAATTGTGCATCACGTATACGTGTGGTTTCGATCGCTGGATGGGGGGTCAGGAGGCCACCTGGGTCGCTTGAAAACGGACATGCAGGCCAGGTTCGATCTCAACCTTTTGGGCTGACCAGTGCCGAGCATCGCATCGGGAGCCTCGGTGAAATGGGCACCATCCCATTTCGGCATGCGTGTCTCGTAAATGCAAGGCACCTCGGCTAAATGATAACAGATCTCACTCGACCGACACGTCTTAAACCGATAGTGGTGCGCACACAATCACGTATTGAATGCGCCCGATCGAGTAAACATGAATTACAATATGTGGCGAGCAATAATATGACAGGCGCGATGTCAATGTAATTTTTTTAATATATTCTTTGGGTCTTTCCTTCGTTTGGTGATAGTGGAGCACGGGCACAAGGCACCAGAGATGGGTGGCGGAGGCGTCGGAGGCGGCATACGACGAGAAGTAGCGGGTGCGAGGCGAACGAAAGTAGGTTGCGTTGGTCACCAATGACGGCCCATGCGATGCGTTCTGTCGTGTTCTTCGATTTGGCATGCATCGCACTTGGTTTGAAACAAGTTCTGTACGCGCCGGTCGTCGACGTACTCCTAGCAGACGAAGAGAGGACCCTGGTTTAACGCGCAAGGAGCGAAAGCAGAGAGGTAGACGTACGGAGGCACATCCGCAGCACCGTGCAGTCTTGTGCATGTGGGCACTGCTCAGTTTGCAGTGTGGGGAGCCGCAGTCGGTCGTCATGCCGGTCTGATAGAGGCGAACGTAGTGCTGAGCGAACGTGAGCGAGAGCGGTCAGTCGGCTGGCTAGCGGCGTACCCCACAACCCCTGTATTGATCTCCGAAGCTAGAGCGAACGACGTCTGAGCACATAACACCGGGAGTGGCAAGGAACTGACCATTCCATGCGACACATTGTGGACGAGGAGGACGGTGGTGAAGGGGTGCGAGGGACGCTGTGGACAACTGGCCGGGCGGACGAGGATTTATAGTCATGGTCGGTTAGTGGAGGAGATGTACGAAGTGAGCGTGGGAGTAGTGCCAAGGTCACACTAGTACTGTAGCTGTGCTCCCGGGTTTTCCAGTCCAACGCCCTGATTGTCCCCTTGCGGGCCTGCGATCTCAAAAAGTCTGTGCTTGCACCGGACGGGCGACTGCCACGTCGTCGATAAGAAGCTCGCCCAAACCGGAAACGAGGACAATACTCCGCACGAGGTCGGTCAAAGGGCATCGTCTTGTTGCCCTCTCCGCGAACGTCGCCGTTGGGGCGATCTGTGCTGTGATTGTCAAGGGTCGGCCTATCTGGCGTGGTGATACCCTACTTGATCGCAGCGCGACACCGTCCTTCTCGGGCTGGCGTTTTGTTGGGCCAACGCGCATTGGCCGATACTGCGCTGCGAACTTAATCAATTGCGCGTCAGCAGGTCTCTCTCTATCCTGCTGGCACATTGCGGAACACGGTCTATGAACGAACGTTGCCCGGGTCCATTTCTCGGAGCGCGCTGCTTGTCACGAATACGAAACCCTTGATCCGGTATAGGTCAGTTCTCAGGGGAAATTTTTTTCAATGGCCCATGGGTCTCCGAAGATGACCCGTGTCGAGTCAATGGGTGGCCCTGCCCGGCTCATATGGCAGCCTGCTAAGGCGCATCCATTGCTTGAATGGAACCCTTGACGCCATTGTCCGGTGCCGCACTTACCCGTTCCCGCTCCACCACTAGCTCTAGCATCACCGCCAACACCGGAGCTTCTTGTCCCACCAGCATACGATGCTCTCGAGTGCTGCCACGATCATCATTGTATTCACTTCATCTCTGTGAAACAAGGAGGGAAGAATTCGAATCATTCACTTTGAAGGGCGGACGTGTCACATGAGCGGCGCCACATTCTAACAGGGGAGAAACACATTCGAAAAACGTCCTCATGCGAGAGACTTCTGTTAGTTAACTCCCCTCCACCTCCATGAATGTGAGTAATTCTCCGGATCCTCAAACTTACGAAACGATTCATGACATGAATTTGCTGCTCCCTGTGATCCGGTTCTTTCCGCTCCTCCTCGAGAAGATCACAGTTTGTTCCGTGGACCGAGAATACCCGCGAAATCATGGTGTCGACCGTATGCTTCGAACCCCGCAGCCCGTTCTTCTGCGCTACCAAGCGAATTGATCTTGTTCGAACATGTTCATCCGTCGTCTCATGTCACGCGACACAGTAAGTTGTCTGGTTCTATGCCGCTGTGGATGGGGCTGAAATCTGAATGCGAGGCAGTGAACCAAACACAAGGCCCATCTTCTGATCATGCGAGCCAAGCAATTGCCAAGCGTCGACACGAGTCCAACTGAATCGTCGTGTTTCGCGGGAACTTCTTCGACTTATCAAATAGGAGGATCCTCCGAAGAGTATGTATGTTATCTGCCTGCCTGCCTGCCGTTCAAACAGCACTATCGTCGATACGACGCGGGGTATTTATGTCTCATAAAGTTGCGTGGTGAGGTGCTAACTCGACTCGCTTCATTACAACAGCGGTTTCGAAATCGATAATTGTTCGCCGGTAGCCTTCGATCACGTTTGATGGCGAATGCACAAACCTGATGCCGGCTAGTTTTCGCGATTGAGATCTCCCTCGTTGTCGTCTGCTCAGCGACGTGCGGCAAAAAGGAAAAAAAAACGCACCCCTTTAACGGTTTTTAGGATACCTTGTTCCTTGCAACACGCGTCTCTCGCCAAGATACCTTTTTTTGGTGTGTGCGTTTGTTCTATTTCTAGGACGTTGCGCGCGTTCGATTGGTTATTCTACCACATGGCTAACGCATGTCGCATGCCGTTTAACATGCACGACCAGGGTGGTGTTCGTGTCTTGCACGTAAGTGAAACCAGGAAAGGGAGTACCACAGCGGCCGCCGTGCTCGAAATCAAAATCCTACATCGCCGTTCCCCCAACTGGAGGAAGAAGGGAAGCATTGTTCGCATGCTCGCCGTCGGGTATGGCACGCGAGGTACGAGCGTAAACACGTGATTTGATTGCCCTCCCTCGGCGTATCAACACTTGTTTTTTTTCTTGCAGTCGGAACCGTGATTTCGTTGGGACGAGAATCCGGGTTCTTCAACCCTAGTACCCCTAACGTGATTGCCTACACGTAAGTAGGGCACATGCATGCCCTTGTCGAGGCATCTCCGAAACAGCGAAGAAGAAGGTGCTGGTGCGCCAAAAATATTTTTGAACTGGCTACCGTCCCGAAAGTCCGAGAAAGAGCACCGGCTCGGTTGGAAGAAAAATGCCTTCGTGGCGCCTTGGACGACTCACGTGACGACGCAGCTCCTGGGCGCTTCGATCTGCTTCCACATGACCGTCGAGCCGGATCGGACAAAAGTCCCTTCTTTAACTTTCGAGGTCACAAAAACGTTCAGGTGGTTGCCACCCACTTTCTTTGTGTGCGTGTTCGAGTCTGACGATGGGTCAGGTGACCTCGACTTTCCCTGTCCAGCATCGCCAGACGTCCTTGCGCATACATGTCGCTCCTGGAAAGGGGTAAACTCCAGACGTGGGCACCAGAGTCCGTTACTTTTCTCGCCAGCAATCCCTCGGTGCTCTCCATCGAACATGTGCGTCACGAGCGTCATGAGCGTAACGGACGTCATGGCGACTCTCTTTGCGAAATAAGACTCGGGAAGGGTCTCTATCCCCGCAAAGGGCCTTTCCCCACGAGGATAACGCACGCATCGACCGACACCAGACAAACAGGGTGCAACGTCGAGCACGGTGACGCGTCTCTACCTCCCGGACCTACACCTGCATGTAGGGTCCGACACCTGATCGCACGTGCTCCGACGTGCAACTCGCAGTGAGAACATGTAACGTGCGATCATCGAGCCATGTCTCGCTTCGCTCGCTAGCGCTCCATCGGTGCTCCAAGTCGACCCCGATCCATCCAACCTTTCCCTGTCCGTCGACCCCAGGGAGTAACCAAAAGGCGTCCTCATGATCGCCACGCGCGACGCTTTTTGCATGCAAAAAGCGGCGCGTCGACTCGTCGAGGAATTCCACGTCCTCGCGCTGGCTGCGCCAAACGAGGACACCCCCTTTGGTTCGCTTCGGATCTTTCGAAAGCGGGGGGCCTCTTTTTCACTGTGACGCTCTCTGTCCCGTCGCCAGGACCGAGGGGATCGCATTCCACCAGTAAACAAGCCGTCTGGAGACGAGACACGATCCTCTGGACCCCACAGCGCGACGATCGTTGTCACCGTTTCGAACGAGAGAAGGAAGGGACGTGATCGGCCATTCGACGAGGTTGCGCCTAGACTTTTGGACCGTCGAAGCCCAGGTATGGACTTGCATGCAACTTGCAATAGCAGCTGCGCCTGTCTTGTAATCCTCACCAGGACCAAGAAGGTGGGAACGCATGTTGTACCAATACTCGAGGTGCCCGGGGAAGTATCCATGTAAACTATCTACGTCTTCTTTATGCCTTGGCGTCAAACTGGACCTTTTTATCTGCACGCGATCTCGCTCCTAGTGGATCAATGCCATGAACTTCTCGTGATGCCGTCACAGCTGTCCATCTGAGACAAACTGACGACTGGGAAACGAAAAAGTTGCGAGACAAGACTGGATCAATTTCTTATCTCAAATCACATCTAGACTACTTTAGAAATCACACTCCCACAATATTACCATTTCGAAAAATTTAGATTTGTGAAACTGTCTTGGCACAGTCAACGATGCAAACACTCCACAACCCCGGGTACAAACCAATATGCATTGATTAATAGGAAAGACAGGATTCAGAGACGATGGATAATGTATTCGAATGGACGGCTGCAACCCCAGTAACGGTCATCCACTGTGGTCATAGATGGTTCATCACAACGCCAGCAGTTGACCATGGTTCAAAACATCGCAGCGCCAACCAAACCCATGACCGCAGCAACGCCAAAGGCAGACGAGACGCCAAGGCGGTCGGCACCGCTTGACTTGGTAGAGGTGCTACCCGAGGCACTCGAGGAAGAAGAGGGAGCGGCAGAGGAGCCCGAGGCGCCAGTAGGGCTCGAGGCACCGGTAGTGGTGGCCCCCGATGCAGAAGAGCCAGTGGAGGCAGGAGAACTGCCAGAAGACGCAGAGCCGGTGACGCAGGAATCCGTTGTGCCAGCCGTGACGGTGATAATGCTCGAGTACGCGGTGTCACCGTTGGAGTCCTTACACACGACAGTGCTGCACGTGACGGTCAGTTGAGGCCAACAACACAATGAAAAAAAAGCCTCACATGCTAGTACCTTGAGCCAGGTTGACATTCCAGGTGTAACTGGTGCCGTTCTGTGTAGGGAACTGCTCAGTCTGAAAGGCAACTGGGTCAGCCTCCGACCGAAACAAAACAAAAAACCTCATACAGCAGGGGCCGTAGGTTGACCAGCTAGTCCAAGGCATGAGCGCGAGCACCAACGGAAAAAAAAGACGCCCGCTCACCGGGAACGATGGACACATAGTAGGGGGCAGTTCCACCGGACCAGGTAAACTGAGTTGGTTCTACAAATCGTTAATCATCGCCATGCGTGTTATTTTCAGACACGCCGACTTACGACACGCGACGACGCTGGCACTGTCGCAAGAATAAGAACGTGAAAAAAAGCCAACTGAGAAGATACTCACGGCGTGTTGATACTCAAGTTGGCCAGGACGGCGGGGAGTGCGGCGAGGGCAGCATAGAGAGCGATGAACTTCATGTTCGTATTGGGTAAAGAGTGCGCGAGAGAAAGTCGCTAGTGAAGGGGAAGATGGAAGTGGATGACAAGAGGGAACGAGAAGAAAAACGTTCTTGCGACCCGACTTGTGGTTCGACATGTTCGGAGTTTAAATATAAATAACGACAGCCAAGAATTTTTTAAATAAAATTTATTTTTGGCGACAATGTGTCACACGCGTGCTCACGCCGTCGTTATCATTTTGCGTTCCTATGCCAGCAAGACGAACAGAGAAATTCAGAACGAGTGTGTCACGTCAAGCCTATCCAGCTGCTACGACCGCCCGGATTGTGCAACGCCGTTTGACCGATCTTGACGACGCCACAGGGTGCCTTGGCATCCACGCTCGCCCGACGCTGCTCCCCAGATCCCACGAGTGGGAACACGTCTACCGCATCCACGATAGGACTCGGCACGGCGACACATGTCGACGTGCTCGCAAACACCGGTCCTTCCACTGCATCGTCTTCCTCTTCTGGCAACGACGCGACGGGAAGAAAGGACTCTGCGTACCACTCGTACCACACCTGTCGTTCGTTGGTCAGGCGCCATATCGACACCCGTAGCTCCGAGTTGCTCGGCAGGTAGAGTGGTTCCTAAGAATGCTTCGCTCGGTGCGTCGCCCCCTTTGTGAAGACAGAGAAGCTCACCCGAAAGGGAAAGAACAACGGAAACCAGCTCAGCATGTCTTTGGAAACCCGCTCCTTGCGCTCCGGATGGATGCTCAAACCCACCTCCTCGTACAAGACCGCCTCGAAATACCCAGCCAATCCGTGCATGACTCCCGCGTGGGGGATATGGAAAGAAAGCTTGGCTGAGCGCACATTATGACTGTTCGTGAGAGGCAAGCCTGTCTTGGTGTGAGTTCCGTGAACAGTGCTCGCTCAAGTGATCCGCTCCTGACCTCTATCGTCGGTGATGACGTCCTTTCTCGGATGCTCGAACTCCCAGCATTCTTGTATTTTTGGTCCACACCGCCCCGCGGCACCACCACCGTTGCCGCTGAGAACCTTGACGTTCTGGAACATGACCACGTATGGCGTTTCCATGCCCTTGAGATCCTTGGCTTCCCTTGCAGCATTGTATAACTTCGACGAAGACAGAGGTGCGAGATGCGCCGTGTAGGAAGACGGTATGGAGATGCCACCCGCTAATCATGTCCGTTTCGTTCAGCATACCCCATCACGAAGAGAAGCACAAGTACGTACGCTTCAAAAACCGCATCGCGCCGTCTAAACACTCAGGACTTAATTCATTATCCCCAAATGACCCCAATAGCTCGCTGACCAAGATGTCGACAGGCTCCGGAAGTTCGACCTGTCTCATGTCGCCGGCCAACAACGCTACCGAAGAACCCCACTCCTTCTCTTTCCGTGCTTGAAGACTGACCGGCCAAATCAACAAAAAAAAAGGGCTGGGAAGGCATACATGCGAGGACGCACGTCACAAAGGCATTCTGGTTCTTTTCGACTGCGTAGACAAACGCTTCTTTCTTGGCCCTCTGGATAGCTTTGAGGCTTCGAGAAACGAGGGGGCCACGCCCAGCGCCAGCTACACAAATGACACTACGCGCTATTAGGTCACATCATTACCAAGCAAGGCGACGACACACATGCGCTCTCTGTCTGGCCAGTCCACGAGGGCACGGTAGATGGCCTTTAACCAATTAAGATGAGTGCAGCAAGGATACCACGGTGACAAGCCGTGCTCACTTGTTCATAGTTGTAATACTTGACCGGATCCTGCTCAAACGTTTGATATGTGATTGATTGAAGGTTATCCATCAGGGGCTGTGTGTGTTTCGCCTCGGTCACCGTTGCACAAGAAACCTAGGTCCGTGACGGACATACCTGTAGAGGATTCTGAAGGTAATCTTGGTATCCCTGCGCAAAGTGTTCTACCGTTCCCTCTGTCCTGGCGGTCTGTACGACCGAACTGGTCTTTTCCAGATGTTTTACATACTGCGCATACGCTGATTCGCCGCCCATGGTGTGTACGCCGGCATCGACGCCAGACAAGATGATGGTCGGACGATGCTGTGGGCCTAGTCAGTGGGTACGTCAAAGAGGGCGATCGCGAGCTCACGATCATGCACTGCCGAATGAATGCTTGGGTGCCTTTCGGCAGGACCGGATAACCTTTGACGTTTGCGATAAACGCAGATGCAGGCAACCAGATGTGCTGAACGTGTTCGGCAGCCCATCGGTCGAGCACGGCAGCGTTTGCAGGAAGCGGTGGGGTCAGATCGAGTGCTGCAGAGAGTGAGCATGAGCGAGGGCGACGGAAAGCGGGGACTGACTGAGCGTCAAGCGCGGGCTGCTATCGCACACGGTACGGATGACGTCCCACATTTCCCATGTCGCGTTGAGCTCTGCCTCGGATGCCTTGGACGATTTGAGATGTGGGTGTTTCGGAACCCCTGAGGACAGTTTCGGAGAAGATGTTTGCGCGGTCGAGGCGCCACTCGTGAACAGATCTCCGTGAGGTGGCGATTCTTTTGATTGAAATACTGCGGGGTCATAGATGGGAAGACGAATTGAAAAGAGCATGTATGGGATGTTCCGAAGACATTCATTTACGATACGTCCATATGAAGCCACATGCGATCTATTTCGTGGTGGAGGGAGAATGATGGTAGGGATGTTGAGATAGGACGCGTACGCAACCTCCTGGTGGAGTGCCTGATAGCGGGTTAGCGTGATGTGTGGCGACGAGCGAAATGGACAGACGATGCCGGAATCATGACGAATCCAGTCATCGGTGGCATCCAACTGGAGCCAGTCGGAGGCCATCGCCAGGACGATCTCCGCTTCATCTGTCGGAGTGGTGAGCAGGAGGGGAGATGGAGAAGAAGGGCATCTGACCGAGTCTGGATATCGTGACCTCGTCGAGCAGGAAGGAGGGAGACTTCCTCCATGCCTCCGCTGCCTTCTCTGCGGCTGCAGCCTCCTCGTTGTCTGGTGCTGCCGCGGAGGGCATGATGCACATGTTTCTCCACCGGTCGCGCCATTTCGCGGATGTGAGGGGGAGAGAGATGGCGTGGTAGCCCTTGGTGAGTGCGTCTGCGGCGACGGCGAGCACGGGGCTGTCGTGGTGGGGATGGCTGCGGGCGAGGATGTCGTCGAGGGAGACCGACGCGGCGAGGGTCAGAAAGGGAGCCATAGCGAACACGCGACTCGGCCGGATTAGGAAAGGGCTATGAAGAACCGACGGCGCCTGTAGAAGTCGACGCTCGTTACAATGGAACCCGCACAGGTTGGCCGCGGTAGAGGGCAGCCGCTTCTTATTGGAAAACAATATCGCGTCGTGCGGTGGGTTGCTCTGGCATCTCACTCAAGTGATCACTGCGATCGATCATCATGTTTGATCGTGATCAGCGGAAGAAGTACAGCAAGCAGTCTACGAGGATTAATCTACGACTCCGTTCTGGGCCGCTTCGGGTCCTGTTCTGGGGGCGACTCCGCGTCCTGGGAGGACATGGCGTACCCGGTGCGGATGCCCTGGAGAACGGCCTGGCTGACCACATCCCTGAGCGCGTCGTCTGCATCATCCGCACGTTCGATGATGTCAGAGAGCGAGTGGATCAGATTAGACGTCAAAGTTTCTGATGCGGCGTCTTGGGTGTACTGCGACGGCCGGGGTTGGGCCGTGCTTTGTGGCGCAGAGGGGTCCAATCGGGAGCGCAGAAAGTCCGCGATCTCGGGAAAGTCCTCGACGAGGTGCTCGATGGGCTGGGGGGCTGTGAGCGCGATACGGATGTGGGGCGGGCACGCACGGATATACCGGCCGCATTTCGGCGGTCGATTGTCGCGCCGTGCTCGAGGAGCCACTGAGCCGTGTCGATGGTTTCGACGGTGTAGAGTGGCGTGTCGCCATCCTCATCAGTGATGTTTACGTCACCGCCTGGACGGGGGATGAGCAGGTGGATGGAGATGGCGAGCGAGTACCTTTTTGGACGAGATAAGCGAGGACGTCGAGTTGCGCGTACGACGCAGCTGCGTGGATGGGCGTGTAGGTGAACTGATCGGGTGCATTCGGCGACGTTCCGTGCTGTTCTACGAGATCCTGCGAGACATGAGACGCGTCTGCCGAGAGGGCCGCCGTTACCTTTATGCTGTCGAGGTCGCCGTCTGCGGCTGCGACCCAGATGTTTCTTTGCATGAAGACAAGACCTGAAAAGGAAATGGATGCCGTTAGAAGGGGGATCTGCCACTCCCGCCGATTCGGTCAGGCAGAATATTTGAATTTCTTTTTTGTATTTTATATATTCCGAATTCATTCTCCGTTCGCACTGAACTTGCATGATGAGCTTCCCCGTGCCTTCCCAACGAGGCATTATGCACCCTGACCTGCTACTTAACGAATCCCAAAGATCCCAATTACCCCTTTCCTCCTTCGCTCCCTACTCCCACAACGACATGCCCCCCGCACTCCACCCGCCCCCCGATCCCCCCCACCACATCCCCAAGCTGGGCGACACCCGCTGCTGTAGGCCCGACCTCCGATCACTCGGTCTCTTTTCTGCTCATACCCTCCATCCTAGACTGGTCCCTGCTCTCCTCTGATCTCAACTTCATATACCTCGACCCTGCCCTCGCCAGCCATCTCGAGGATCAGGCAGACCTCCTCATCGGCAGGTCCCTCCTCAACTTTGTCCACCCAGAGGAGGAGGCCACCGCCAGGTCCGACCTCACAGAGGCCCTCGAACACAGGACCATGCACGGCACCGTGACGAGGTATGCACACCCCCCCTCCGCTGCACCCTATTCCCAACCCTCTTGCCAGGGTCAGGTATTGCTGCCTTTCTAGGGTTCGCCGCTACCTCGGCTACTCTGGTCCTCTCCCCCACTGGTCTGACGCTGACAAGATCGCCCTCGACAACCACTACATGGCTGTCGACATCGTCATCAGCTGGGCTGCAGAGGGTCTCGTCCTCTGTTTCATCCACGCCGTCGTCGACCTTGGTCCGGCCGACAACGACGAGCAGCGAAAGACCCCCTGGTCCAATTGGTGTGGAACACCCGCAATGTCACAGGACCAGATCTCCCTCCTCGGGCAGAGACTCCACGTCTACTGCCCTCAGCCTGGCGTACTCACCCGTGTATTTCAGATTCTCTCTAATTCTTCCCACCACGACTTTAAAGTATTGTTCAGCTGGCCTCCAGACTCGAGCCACGAGTATTCCAACAAGCCCTCGGCCAGAGAGTTTGCCAAACTTGCTTCTGCCGTCCAGACCTCGACCCATGACAGTTCCGCAAAAACTAGCTGTACGAGAAGATGGCGAATCGTTGGCACGATGCCAACCGTAGTCGGTGAAGTAGAAAGCGTTTTCATACCTCATGGTTCGTGCTTTCTTTGACGTCATGCCATGCGTTTCTAACACCCGAACCAAGGCACAATCATGTTTGCCTGTCATACCATCCAGAGCACTCCCCGCAGTAGCGCGGGCTCGTCCGCTCATCCTTCCTACCCAACCAGTCGCGCCCACGACACTTATCCCCCGCACCACCAATACGACGTTTCCCCAGCCTCTTATTCACTCCCTCCGGTTAATGCACCTTCCCCATCCTACGGCCATTTCGTCAATTCTTTGTCGTCATACTCCTCACCATTATGGTCAAACCACCCTGATTCTTCATCATTCTTAAGTTATAACCGGTGGCCTCAAAGCAGCAGCCCGTCACACACGCTCAGTTCTCTTCCTTCTTCGTGTTCATTGCGTGAAGCATCTTATGGAACACAGCCTTCCGGTCGGCCCTCAGAATCCCCGATTTATGGAGATACTAGAGGAACACAGCACGGCCATCAGGCTACTCCAAGCCCAGACATGGAGTATGCCCACCGCGCCGATAACGTTGGCTTGCATATCCCCCCTTCAGATGTCGTCCCTCCTCCCAGACACCGCGTCAGTCCAGGTTCTACCCGCGAACCCGTCGGAGGTCGAAGTAGCAATCGACCCGTTGGAATCTTGCGGTGCACGAGCTGCAAGGTGACATCTAGCCCTGAGTGGAGAAAGGGCCCAAGCGGAAAAAAGGAGCTTTGTAACGCGTTCGTAATACCGCACATTTTTTGTGTCACAAACTGCCCGCTCACATGTGTTGTGGCTTAGCTGCGGTCTGCGCTATGCTCGTTCTCGTGCGAAAAAGGAGGGGCACGTGGCGACAACTCAACGCCGAAAGAAGGAAAGGTCGAGCGCGATTTCGGTCAAGGAAGAGAGCAACCCGAGCCAATCAGCGCCGATTGCCATCGTTGGTTCTGGAACCAGGGGTAGTACGTTTGAGAGCGGTTCATTTGCTTCCACGTCCTCTGTCGGTTCAGCGTCGGGAAGCGACGTGTACTCTCAACATAGCCCCCTCGCGCCAGAGCCGTCGCCTTCGCCGCCGAACAGCTCCCTCAACTTTGTGCATTACGCGCACCCACAGCCGCCTCCCCCGACGTCGCACGGTCTCCGACAATTTCACCCGACTTCCGGTCCATTCCATCCGACGCCGTCCCCGTTGTCAAATCCGACTCCACAGCGCCCTTTGCGGGGACCTGACGAATCCGCCATGGCATCCTCTCGATTGCACTATCCATACGTAACGCCGCCCATGACGTCGGGAGGGAGTCCCATCGCTCCACAGTCGTCTTTTGAGCGCGACAAGGCGGACATGGAGCGCCACATGCCCACGACATCCCCGATGAATAATAAAAAATACGACCGATACGCGATGCATCGTGGAGCATGACGTCTTGAGTGTGTCACTCTTTCCTTGTTCTTTCGGTCGATATTCTCGGACTCTTTTTTATTCTCCTTTTTTTCTGACCTTGTTGTTGCCATTCTTAAAAAAAGAGTTTTCCTCTAGGGGCTCTTTAGGTTGTTGCATTTCTGGACCATACACGTACACGATGTTTCTCTTACACGATGCTATTTATCTGCGAGATCGTGCTTGTTTATTCGCCACTGCATTCACGAACAGACACTCTGGGCAGCCCATTTTTTCGGCCCGTTCTTTCATTATTTTACGATACGTCAAAATGTATGTCTTGTGTAGTTTATACTAGCCAACCTTAATTTAGGTTTCTTATCCTCGGCCGTCGAGCCGCTTTTTGTTTATTCTAGAATACGAATTCTTTTTTTTTACTCGAGGGGGGGCCGCGGATGTGACGTCACTTGAACAAACGTAGGTGCGCAGTTTCGACTTGATCAACTTGCCGCCATCGACGACGGATCGTCGTACCCGTATCGTATTTCTGAGGCGCCACATTGACAGTGGCGTTATACACACGTCGACTCAGATCAACGTATGCACGATCGAACCGGCGGGTCCGCATGGGCCGGGTGATCGACCGACGGACGCTCCCCTAGCGCTTCCAACGATCACCTAAACCCCCCTCGGCCGTCCCGATAACGCCTACCTGATCCTCTGATCGCCGCATCGACGTCCGTCGTCGAGTCTGACTCGAAAAAGAAAAAATAAAGGGATCGGGATCGGGGGGTGTGATCGTCGATCGCCGAAATTTGAAGAAAAAACGTCCGATTGTCCATGTCAACGGGTCGCGCGCGATCGGTTGATTCGCGTTCGATCTACCGTCTGTCGTCTTCAACAAAGGGGTGATCAAAAGAAAGGCGCCATCGAAAGAGTGATTGATTCGGAGCGAGACGGGTACGCACGTCCGCACGGACGAGTCGATCCACGTTTGATGCGGTGGCGTTCGGAGGGCGCAAACGCGCGTCGATCCTTGGCGAGATCGCTTTGTAGGCGGTCCCATCAGTGTCGGGATGACGAGATGTTGAGAGACAAATTAGTAGACGATCGTTTGATGCGGCGCGTGATGGTGGGATTGGCCAACGGATGATGGAAAGGACGTATACGGCATGTGCGCCACCGAAAAGCCGCTCGGGCATCATTACAGTTATACTTTAAATTTTTGGTGTCGGTCGCTTGGATTGTGAGACGACGACGTACCACCAGCTACCGTCGGTTCGGAAAACCTCTCGGCGCGAGCATCGTTGGCGGTATGCCTACCAAGGCTTTGATTCCGGTTGGAGGGCCATCAAGAGTCAACGTCACGCCAGGGACCATCAGGGTACTTTGCTTTCCCGCGATCCAGGCAACTTCCGGTTCATCGTCATCCAAATGACACTGGCATCCACACGTCCAACCAAAAGACGGATTTCATCGAGCTAAAAAAGATCTACAGGGAATAGAACTGGTGGATCGAACTGCCCACGAAAAGAAAAAACGATCCCATCCCAGAGTCAAAACTTTATACATACTCTTCGATCGATCGTGATCTTGCTAGAGGTCTTCGGAACGCCGCATTTGGTCCCCAAACATGCTTCGTCCATGTCCGAATCGAACCGCTGGGTTGCACGTCTGAATTAGAGCGCGCGTGATCGGCCGAGTAATATCCCTTTAACTTAAGATTGGACGTCGCGGGAAGACCTGGTGGATTCGAGCGAGATCTGCGTCGATGCAAGAGCCCTGCAGGTCGTCCTGGAGAGAATGCAACAAGACAAGAAAAGCTAGCAAACGACCCATACAAACACAACAGACCCACGAGTGACAGATCTCTGCCGAACAATTCCCTTTGAACACGCATACACGATGCAGGTTTATCTTTATCTTCCAGTAGGCTTCGAGGGCTGCTTTCTGCAGGCACATTAATGAATGAGGAATGCCGTGAACCGAACACTGTCCGAACCCAGATATGTGCCACCGTGTCTGGCCGTCTGATCTTGATCTCACGGAGTCGAGTTTCCCATTGATTCCTACCGCAGGGGCCCTATAGGGCCCTAGCTGTGTTCTTTTGATCAAAGGGCGACACGCGACCACTGTGACTGATTCTTTTCAGTAGTTGGACATTCGAATTGACCAACTATACTCACCGCTGCAGCAATTCGCGCTTGTAGTACCCTAAAGGAGACGCGAGGTGGTTGACGTATCGTCCTTGAACACGCGGGGACGAGTAAGGTAGAGACGTGACTGCAATTTCCGCGTTTCTCTCGGTCTTCAATGAGCGAGTGCTCAAAGCCTGAACTTTAGTGGCCAATGCACGCGCGCATAGCAATGTTCTACTCACAAGTGGTTCCAAAGGCCCTTTTTCGCTTGTTTGCCTTTGAGATATAGTGCACGATCGGAGCACCATGGGTCATACGGGTCACAGCAGATGTTTTTTTGCGCGATTGCGAAGGGTAGGTATATAGGCCCATCGCCGTGGTGGGTGTTCAAAGACGCGTTGCAATTTGAGCGCGTCGGTGTTCTCCCCGTATTCCCACGACAGTGCTCGGGTAGGCCGACTCCATCGCGTTTCCACGAATCCACAGCGAACAGAACATCATCCACCGGGTATCGGTAGTGGTGGTATTTCAATGCGGTAAACAGCGTGTACCATTCTGTTCTGTTCGGGCTCTGCAGAAACACAAAGAACCTTTACACTCTCGAGATCGTTCATGTCGTTGACAGCAGTACGTCTCCAACTTTTTATTCTTTCCACGCAGGTCAATGAAATGCATCTAGTTCGAACGTTGCTCGACTACTTCATCCCCAGCTCCAAATCGATGTTCTCATGGTAAACCCGTACAATTAGCTATGTTGCTTAAATTCGTGAAGTTCTGCAATACAGGGTAGCCTTGACTCGGATCGATGCACCTTTAACAGAAGAAACTCGACAAGATGATCCTCACGTAGGTCGACCTCCTTGAATGCCGGTAGATCGAGGGATAGGTAATATGTCACTCGTCTCCTTGCATGAGGCTTGCTCACATGTATTCACTTCTGCCAGAACCGCAGCAAAATCGACACATTGCCCACCTCACCTCTTTCTACCTCCAATCATGTGTCCATGACAAGTATCAACGCGCATAATACTCGTATTTCGACTTTTGCGAGACATGTCCACACAAGACGACCCAACGGCCATAAGTGTACTTGAATGCATACTTCTTTGCCAAGTCATGCTCAACTTGACGAGTTCTTCAATCGAGATGTATTCATTCACGTTGGCCGTCAAGCAGTTAAACCCAAGGACGTGGCATCATTCTTGTCTGATCAAGTTGCGAGAAATCGATCATATGTCGCCACGATCATCGCCCATCAAAACCACAGCCTGGCCGTGTTTGAGAATGTCTTGGGTGACTGTAAAGATGGGCAGTTTCTCGTTTGATGCACATCCCTGAGAGTTGAGTTAGCATCATGAGTATGCGATTGCCGAGGTAGCCACAGGCGGTCGTCCACTTATTCCCACGATCAGAGACGCGTCATTACAATGACCAGCAATGACACCCTACTCAAGGAGGCCGAGTCCGTCGCTTCTACAGACCCACAGCGCGCAGAACAGATTTACAAACAGATTCTGGTCTCCACAAGTACGTCCTTGTCCTCTAATTGTCCCAATATTCATACCCTGCGACAGCATCTACGTCGAATGGCGCTTCTTCCACCGGAGATCGAGACCAGTCTCTCAGAGATCAAGAGGCAGCCATGATTAAGCTCGCGGAGCTTCACCGTGATCAAAAGTGCGTGCTCGTTCTGTTCGGGCTATCCTAACCAAGAACCTGACCTTTTCTAGAAACGCAAAGGGTTTAGCAGAGGTCATCACACTCTCAAGATCATTCATGTCGTCGACAGCAAAGGCCAAGACTGCCAAACTCAGTATGCTCCGAACTTCTTGGTCCTTGCACATGGCTAATAGGCGTCCAGTTCGAACGTTGCTCAACTACTTCAACGACATTCCCAACAGTCGTCAAGTCCAAATCGATGTTCTCATGGACAACATAGATTGGTCGAGTCGTGAAAAACGGATATTCCTCAAACATAGTTTGGAAATTCGACTTGTTGCGCTGTAAGCTCGCTTCATTTAACGCATTTTTTC
The DNA here is from genome assembly GCA_038090275.1 of Austroboletus novae-zelandiae. Lineage (NCBI taxonomy): Eukaryota > Fungi > Basidiomycota > Agaricomycetes > Boletales > Boletaceae > Austroboletus > Austroboletus novae-zelandiae. The sequence continues at coordinate 65,084 of JBBPML010000051.1, read as the reverse complement.
ATGTCGCTCGACTTACGATTTTAGGCAGCTAGAGGCTCTGCAATACAAGGTGGCCCTGACACGAATAGACGCGTTATTGACGGAGCTCAAGAAACTCGATGATAAAATGATCCTCACAGAGGTCCACCTCCTTGAAAGCCGGGTTTATCGAGGCGTAGGTAACTTTACAAAGGCAAAAGTACGTCGCTTCTCTCCTTGTCCATTTCACAATCATAAATCATAAATGTACACAAGGCTGCACTCACTTCGGCCAGAACCGCCGCAAATTCGATATACTGCCCGCCTCATCTCCAAGCTGCTCTCGACCTCCAATCTGGCGTCCTACATGCCGAAGACAAGGATTACAGCACAGCTTACTCGTACTTTTTTGAAACATTCGAGAACATGACCGCTCAAGACGACCCGGCAGCACTGACGGCACTGAAGTACATGCTCCTGTGCAAAGTTATGCTCAACTTGGTCAGCTCCTGATCGAGAGCTTGTTGTTTATGTTGACATGCAATCAATTTAGCCCGAGGATGTCACATCACTCTTATCTATCAAGCTGACGACCAAGTATGCCCAGCTGCGAGAAATCGAATGTATGCGCGCCATTGCCATTGCCCACCAAAATCGTAATCTGGCCGAGTTTGAAAAGGTTTTGCGTGATTATAAAGACGGTCAGTTTCTCGTGTCATCTGCTTCGTTTTGAATCAATTGTCCTCTTTAGAGCTGTCATCTGACCAGACGATTCGTTCTCACCTTGCTGCCCTATACGATACGCTACTACAGCAAAACCTACTTCGTATCGTCGAGCCATACTCGGTTGTCGAGATCGACTACGTAGCGAAGCAGGTTGGCCAAAGCAAGCAAGAAGTGGAAGCAAAGTAAGTACTAACGTGGTATGTCTATCTTTACTCTATATTGACACCTCCGTGCTATAGACTATCACAAATGATTTTGGATAAGGTGTTTTATGGCGTCCTTGATCAAGGAAGAGGGTGTCTTCTTGTTTACGACGAACCTGAAGTCGACGTACGTTTTTTCTTCTATGATCGTGTTTTCATACTCAGGTTACTGCTCTAGAACACGTATGGCGCTGCTATCGATACCCTCGAACAGGTCGGTAAAGTGGTGGATTCGTTGTACGCCAAGGTATGCCTGAGTCTGCACACGTTTCCTTCAGGGGTAACATTTTTTTTGCAAATGCCAGACGGTGAAGATTGCATAAAAACCCAGCGTGTTGAACCAAGGTGGCAAGTTCGATTTGACATGGATGCATTACACGCAACAAATCCTGGCTTGAGATCTACAGGCCAATAGATGAGCACGATTGTATTGGCAAGAAACGGGACTATGTAACAATTTGCAAATAATAGTACCAGCAGCTACTTTAGCCTGCCTTGGACCCCCAATGATCATCATTCGTTACTTCCGATAAAGGAGGTCGGATATTAGGAACTTGAACTTGTGCATGCATAGGTAAGCTCGCTCGCGCCGCTTCAATTACAACGCCTTGCAGGGTCTCCGACGAAACGCCATGTTTTTCCTCGGCCCGGTGTTTTACCAGCTGCAGATGGTAGAATAATTGGATCTGTACAACAAGAGCAAGATGGTTAGTGACACCCTTGATCGACTGTCTTTGTTGATGTGAACTGTTCGTCCGCGTTCTCATGCTCGTACACAAAATATTGACGTTTAGCAGCACACTAGATCTCTCCTTTAACTCGTTTGCAATCTCTACAGACAGTGTATGTATTTTATCCAGAATCGAATATCCAAGATAACAGACATCGAGGCGTCTGTGTCATTGACTAGTCTGGAGTTTGGAGCTCTGATCGTGGGGGTTTGTGTTGTTAAATATGTTAAGCATGGTATCATCAAAGCCCGAGACGTCCTGGAACTACACAAAGAATGCTCACAGCCCTACATGAATAAACGGAAGCCACTCCTCAAAGGATGCGCCTCCATCTCGAATACGTCCGACAGCATTTTGCAATGCTCGTGCAGCCTCTCGAGAATTCGGTCTCATACCCTTCCGAAAGAGCTGTTCGTACACGTCCTTGGCCACGCGAGGTGCAATCCTGTCACTGATTGACCACATTGTCGCCACAACGCACTCATAACCTGCGAATAACATTCCCGCCGCGATATGGATAGCTTCATCGGAGAGGCCCTTGTCACCCGTCGCGGTCTCGCAAGCCGAAAGAAAAGCCAGTCCGCCGCGTGGACGCGACAACCCAACCATGTCAGATAGCTTCAAGCGACGCTCATCAGCGAGACAGAGCCCACTGTCTGTCGGTCTGTCGTCATCTTGGGTGCCATGGCAGGCGAAATGGACCCAGTCTGCTTCTTTCATCATCTCCAGCGTTTCCTCGACTGTTCCGGCTGACGACTCTAAGAATGTTGTCCTTGCTGATGGGCAGTTGTGGATCACTTCCTCGATGTATTCCAGCTCCTCGTCCACGCCAGGAAGTGGAGACAAGCCATCTGACGATGGCTGGCGGACAGCTAGAAAGCGGAGGTCTCCATTAGGCACGGGACAGTGTTCGGATGAGGGCACCAGGATGCTGAGAGTGGGAATATATGAGGAGACAACAAAGTCGGACAACTTGTGCCCTGGCTGCAAGTGTTTCTCGTCATACAAGCCGGCTGCGTGAATAGGAAGGAACGTGAAGGGGCCAGTTGGGCACCAAAAAATACGTGACAAATTCCCTGGTGTCTGTTTGCGTAGGCATGAGCAACCCACAAAGCAGGACTCCTCAGTGGTACGTACCGAAATCTTCAGCACCTCCAAAACCGGTTTAACGACGGTCATCCACAAGGTGGACAGGATGGATTTCCACATGACCGTATGGTCCCGCCGCACAGGTTGCCCCTCCCTTGGATGAATTACGCTCTTCAGCGAACTTTGAAGCCCCTCCAATCGTTTTGGAGTAAAGTTTGGAAGTGGAACGTGTGTTACATTATCCGCGTCGACGAGAACGATCAACGCATCACAGCGGCTTTCTGCTGCGTTAAGGATGACAATAGGCCCTGCGTACGCTGATGCACGGAGTTGAGAGTATTCCTTGTGGAGAAGGAATCGTTCGAAACCTGGCAGGCCCCGGATCTCATGCAATAGCTGATCTCTCTCGATCGCGAGCGCACGATGCCTCGTAGCTTCTTTCTCTAGAGTGTCCGTCCGGTGATGTGAACAGTAGGACCGCTTGCAACCCTCGGAGAGCAAGGATAACGATTTCTCACGAACAGCTCCAGCGTCGTCCAGTGCAGCTGAAAGTTGCCGAAGTTTTTCAGCATGGTCTGGATGAACAGATGATAACTCGTCGTAAGAGCTGCGAAGCTGGAAGAGTTCCCCCCATACGATTGAACGACCTTGCTCCAGCCACTCGACAGCGACTTGTGCATGTCCCAAGTCCAGTGCTGCTGCCGCTGCCTCCCGGACCACATCAGCACCCTTCTGCAGTTCATGATAACGAGTTGTAAGTGGAACACCTATCCATGCCATCTGAGGAAGAAGATCGACTGCAGAAGAATATGAATCGAGGAGAGACTTATGTCCGAATTCACGAGCGCAAGAAATCCAGCTCTTCGCTGCACGAAACCGGGCGGTCGGAGGACCAATGACGGTAGAGGTAGCACGCAAATATATTGAAATGGTCTGTTCAAAGTCGGAAAGCTGCCCAAGACGACGAAAGCGAAGCATGAAGGAGTCGCCGAGTTCTCTCAAATAGCGAGGTTTGTCAGGGTGACCATCTGGAGTAAGGTCAACAGAATCATTGAGCACAGAGATCGCTTGTTCCAAATCATGAATCTCTCCAAGGGATTGAAAACGTGAGAGAAATGAGCTTCCTAGATTACATAGATAAAGGTGACGATGACTGGCATCTGGGTTGAGGTCAATAGAGCTCCTGAATCTCGAAATTGCTTTCTCTAGGTCGCAAAGGTTCCTGAGATGCTCGAAACGATTGTGTAAAAATAATCCCAGATTATTTAGACGTGAGAGTTTCTCAGGATGACCATCTGGAGTGAGGTCAATAGCACTCTCAATCAACGATATGGCCTGTTCCAGATCGCTGAGCTGTCCAAGGCGCAGAAAACTAGTGCTCAAGGCAAGGCTAAGATTGTTCAGAAGGCCTGGTTTTTGGGGGTGCCCGTCTGGACTGAGGTCGACAGCTTCCTTGAACACTGAGATTGCCTACTCCAGATCGCCGAGCTCCCCGATTCGGTTAAAGCGAGTAAGAAGGATGCCTCCGAAATTACTTAGACAAGTAGGGCTAGGGTGATCATCTGGCGTAAGGACGACAGCGTGCCTGAAGTTTAAAATTGCTTGTTCCAGATCACCAAGCTCCCCAAGATACTCGAACCGAGCTCTTAGGGAGTTCCCAAGAGCAGTTAGATGACGCTTGTGAGGATGACCATCTGGAGTGATGTCAATAGCATTCTTGATCCACGAAACTCCATGCTCTAGATCCTCAAGTTCACCCAGGTGCTCAAAGCGAGCAAGGAAGGACTCGCCGAGACTATTCAAGCGGCAGGATCGTTCAGGATGATAATGTGGAGTGAGACTGACAGCGCATTTGAACTTCGAAATTGCTTGCTCTAGATCACTGATCTCCCAAAGGCGTTGGTAACGAGTTTTGAAGGCATCGGCGAGATTATGTAGATAGCGATGCATGTGAGGATGACCATCCGGGACGAGGTCAACAGCATCCCCTGTTCTTGAAATTGCTTGCTCCAGATCACCGAGTTCTCCGAGACGGTGAAAACGGTCTACGAAGGCCTTGCCGAGATTATTTAAATATATGGGTTTCCGGGATGTCCATGTGGAGTAAGACCAACAGCATCTGCGAACATCACAATCATTTTTTGCACATCTTCAAGTTGCCCCAGGCGCCCGAAACGAGCTGCAAATGCGATGCCAAGATTGTTTAAAAGGCCATGTTTACAAGGGTCACCATCAGAAGTGAGTTTAACAACATCCCTGGCCATCGAAACTGCTTGCTCCAGATCTTGAAGGTCTCCAAGTCGGTAAAACCGAGCTCTGAAGCAGTTTACAAGGATATTTATACAACCGAGTTTGCAAGGGTGGCCATCTGGAGTGAGTTCAAGAGCCTTTCTGATCGTCAAAATTGCATCCTCTAAATCAAAGAGTTCCCCGAGGCACTCAAAGCGAGCGAAAAGGAAGGTACAGAGCTTTAGTAAACCATCAGGTTTCCGACAGTGACCATCAGGAGTGAGATTAATGGCCATCCTAGTCCTCGAAATCGCCTGGTCTATATCACTGAGCTGTTCAAGGAGGCGAAAACGAGCGAAGAAAGCACATCCAAGTTTAATTTGATGGTCGGGTTGGCAGGGTTGGTTGACTGGAGCAAGGTTTACAGCATTGGTCATCGTCAAAATTGCCTGATCTAGGTCGCTGAGAGCCCCAAGGTGGCCAAAACGCATGAGGAAGCAGTTGGCAAGATTAACTAGATGGCCGGATTTACAAGGGTAGCCTTTTGGAATGAGGTCAATGGTATCTTTGGTTGTTGAAATGGCTTTTCCCAGATCGCCAACTTTTTTGAGATAGTTGAAGCGAGTGAGAAAGCAGAAAGCTAGATTATCCAGATAGGAATGTTTGCGTGGGTGATAACCAGGACAGAGGGAAATTGCATTAGTGATCAACGAAATCGCCTGCTCCAGATCACTGAACCCGCGAAAGTGCTGAAATCTATTTCTGAAGCAGTTGCTGAGATTGCATAAAAAACGAGACCCAAGTGGGTGACCATCGGAAGTGAGGCTAATACCAGACCTGAATCTCATTATTGCTTCCTCCAGATCACGAAGAACCCCAAGGCGGTTGAATCGACACATCAAGGCCACACCCAAACTCTCGAGCCCCAAAAGGTACCGGTTCCCCTGCCAGTGGTTGGGAGTCGATGAAAAAAATGTCTCCAAAATTAAGATCGCCTGGTGGAGGTCGTCTAAAGCACCATGCCGTAGAAAGCGATGAAACAATTGCTGGCCGAAAGTTAATGAATCTTGAACTGTGAGGCTTGAAGTGGGACCCATGAATGATCTGCTGCTTCCCCTAACAACGCGCATTGATCGTGTAAATCCAAAATTCTTCTCCTGGAATTTCAGCAGTATCTCAGCGCGCAATAGATCTGCTTTTAGGTTGTGTTTCTGCTTGTAAAACTGCACTAGAAGCACAACAGACAGGTGCATCAGCCGATCAGAGTGTCCGACCGGATGGGTAGTAACAAACGTACTGCGCAAAGTGAAGGAAATGCGAATGTTGATGGAAAGGTCCACATGGATTATTTTCCCCATTGTGATGATTGACTGAACAGAGGCACAATTCAAGAGGAAAATAATCAGCGCTTCTCCAAAATTCTCGAACATATTCCAAACATTTCCCTTTCCACATGACTGGAAATGTGTGAGAATGGGGAGATCTTGATCTATTCTGTTTTCCGGTGGATCTCGCCACCCCAGAGTAAATGACTGCAGCCATCATTGATTATTGATGATAATATTGAATACATATCACCAGCTTACAGAATGAGGATTAAGGGCCCTTGTGGCAGTCAGTCCGCTGTCTTGTTTACCAGTCGGACATGGGGACACACAATTTCCATGCTTTGAGATCAAGGTGGACACTGTCGTGGCTTAAGAGTCCGTATCACAACATGTCATTCAATCTACTCACCGAGGCTTTTCGCGTCATTTTCCAATATATAAATCTTAAAACCAACGGATGTAGGCAAATCGGACAAGCTGAAAATCTGTTAGGTTACATACACACGAGAGGGGAGCTACCGACCGATCCCACTTAGTGACGACATTCTTCAGTGAAATATGACCAGTGAAAGTTGTAAGAGAGGCAGAGATTCGTCCGAGTCTGACAGCCATATCTAGTGCCCGAGTGCCTGCATTGTTGTCAACATTTTTCCAGAATGGCTAAGGAAACGATATTGTACACGTTACAGTGATTTCTTTGAACTCATCCATCTGCATTACGGAGGGATATAGAACGTTATGCATTTTCTGGTTTTCAATTGTGCTTCTTTTCGATCAGGGTTAGATGGTATCGAGAAACGATTTAAGCCCCAGTGACCTACTACAGGCGAAATGAGACTCGAGTTATCACCGACAACTTCCACGTCTAGAACTGTTGGTCACGTTGCTCAGAATTCGAGAGAGTGATGGATGTGGGGCGACGCACCTTGAGGACTTTTATAACCCATTCACGCCTTTGGCACAGCAAGTGCCGCCAAGTGGATGTAGCAATCCTTCGTCCGCAGTGAGAATGGTTCATTGTTCCGGTGTGTTCAACGTAGCATGGGCGGTGACACCAGTGCTGATGCAGCCAAACGATCTAATTCTAAGAGTCGTGTTTTTGATGGATCATCACCGCCCTCAGTGAGGCAGACCGCATACTATAATAAGATGATTGGGCTGTCGAGGACTCGGGTCATTATTTTGCTGACTCAGCAAAGAATCCTGTTCATGTAAACAGGACTGATGGTCCGGAACGTTTGAGAGCATATGCGCGATGGGCTTTGCTTGATACAGGGGTAACGAAATTTCCCAGCCAGATATTTCCACAGGCTGATAACGCGAACCATATTTGGGTGAGGCGACTACGGCGGCGGGGCTCCATGCTAAACTTTCAACTCGTCAAAACCCGGTGCATGCTGCCTTCGACGAAGAAAATCTTGGAGTTCAAAATCACTTGCCTTTGCCCCATGAAATGTTTGAGGCTTCGGAGGACCAGCTATTCATGAAGTGACTCGTCGATTCTGCGGCCGGTGCGTTGAAACTTTTATCAAACCGTTGCTTTATCAGCCGATTGCTCGATGAACATTCAAATCTGGTAAGAATTTATCAACTAGGCGTGCGGTCGCCATTCCAGCCGCATCCCAACAAAATTTGCCACGACCATCAATCAGGAGTGATCATGTACTGCCGTGTAGATGCGGTGAACACGGCGGACCATCATTTCCGAAGAGCGGCACTATTATTCGAGTTCTCTGCAGGGCTCCATTTTCAAAAGGGCCGAAGGCCATAGTCCTATATCTGTGTTGAAGGAGGGATACTTGGGTTGCTGAGCTCGCTTCCTCGTCCGTCTGGCACCCCTCTCCGAGGGTCAGGGTCGGACTGCGGGCCACTGAGGATGCCACATACAGCATAAGCAAGGTCGGGCGGGGATGGCATGAGCACGGTTTAGAACCTGCGAAACTAGGGGGCTATAGCTACCCCGACCATCGCCCTTCTAAGGTCGTTTAGGGCACCAGCTTCCAGTCTTACGCCCCATCGAGGGATCTGACCGAAAGGCGCGACCTCAGATAGATTGGTTGCAGATCGGGGAACGCAGGTAAACTCCCACGGGCGGTACGCTCACACGACGGACTCGGACGGTGTTATTTCGGATCCCCGCCTGCGCTTTGTCGCTGCCACTGTGCGGTACCCACATTGACATCATTTCAACGTGGGGTCGGCCCTTCACCGGTCACCATCCTCAAGGGGTTCGATGAGCGACACAGACTGTAAAAAGGTCCCCGGTCCCCCATCAATCTCACATAGAATTACCTTTGTAAACTGAACCTATAATAACTCTCACGTGATCAATTGGTAATTGGTGTCTCCTACCATATCATCCGCATTTCAAGGTACTCGGAAAACATCCAGATGCCACCGACTGATAAAGCGAAGGCTTCTGGAGTCAGCGTTACTTCCTTCTTTGATCTCAAAGCCGAACTAGCAAAAAAATCGGACGAATTTGCGAGGACGAAAGCATCCGGTGGTCCCAAGTATGTTCCAGGCGAAGGGCGAACACGACCGGACAAGGTATGTATCGCCCACATAATATTCCGTCGTATACTCGTGGAAAGGAAGAAATGGAAATCGATAACCATGCTTTTAGAAACCGACTGTCTGGGCACGATCAAATAAGGGTGTGGATGGTCGCGCGGCACGCGACGTCGAGCTCGAGGCTGTGAGCAAAGTCACTATCGAATCCGCTCGGGCGGCGTTGGAGCGCAAGGCCAAGGTGTATGAGAAATTGATGAAGGGCATGTCGGGAGGGTTGAGTGAGAAACAATATGAAGCAGTGCTGGTGGACGTGCGTGTCAACATTTTATCTGCTCTCTCTTTGATTTTTGACGTTGGTGGACAGTTTGATTCAAAAAACATCGACCGCTACGAGTCGGACAGTGATGATGCTGATACAAAACCAAACGAGGATGAGGTACGTTTTTCTTTCTGCTATTGTGCCCTCAATGCTCATTAGGAACGTAGAACGATCCTATCGTCGAATACGAGGATGAATTTGGGCGATTACGAACTGGCAGACGTTCAGAGGTGCCTCGCCATCTCTTGCATACTTCCCAGGACGAAGAAGAAAACGAAGATGACACGTAAGTCACTTTAATTTCTTTGATGTGTTACATCTCATACGCATGATATGTATAATAGGGATGTCATTCGTGCGTATATGCGTCGAATAAGGGCTGTCCTTGTCACTGACCTTCTTCGAACTTGGCAGATAACCCTGTCAATTTTTTCCCCGTATTCGAGCCTTCCTCTGAACGCATTAAAGCTGTGCAAGACGAGCTCGCAGAGGAAAACAATCCTCTCTCCTCGCACTACGACGCATCCAAAGAAAACCGCGCAAAGGGTGCCGCATTCTATCAATTCTCGGGAGACGAAGAAGCGAGACAGAAACAAATGGAGGAGTTGAAAGGGGTCAGAGAGGAGACGAAGAAGACGCGAGAGGATCTCGGCGCGGTGGATACACTACCCGGTGAAGTGGAAGGTATGCGCGAGGAGAATAGGCAGTCTACCAGTCGAGCGATGGAGAAACGCAAACGAGAGATCGAGGAACGACGAGCCTTATTGGAGGCGAAACGGAAGAAGACAAAGGTGGTACCGGAAGAGAATGGAGACTCAGCTTCAGCAACACCTCCGGTTTCCTTCGTCGCCAACGACCCGTTCGCAGCGCCGGATAAGAAAGCCGTCGGTCCCACCTCTCGCACACCCGAGACGCGCTCTACCAAGAAGAGTCATCCTGATGCCGATGAATTCCTAGCCCAACTGGAGCACGACATATTCAGAAAAGGATAGCTGATTTCTCGACTTGCACTTATGGGCATGGTAAGCTATATAGTATCTGTACTATATGGTTCAAACTGAAGATCCCAAAACCAGTCAGGACATCTCTAAACGAAACAGGCGAGTCACTTGATTATATTTGACTAGCGAAGCAATGACTCTTCTTCAGCAGCTCTATTTCGGAAACCACGTCATTCATGAATCACTACAGGCATTCGAGGACGTCAACGACTGGCTCCAAAGCCGTGGCATGCTCACAGTTGACCTGTATCTGGGCGTTGGACATCGGGAGCATACCAATTCGTCTGTGGTGTGCAAGAATGAGGACACATTACCATAGGTTGATGTTATGGAGTGGATTAATATGAGAGCTGCGAAGAAGGTTCTTTTGCGAAATCTGGGCGCCAGCTGTATTCCAGAGCTACGCAAGGTGAAACCGCCGTACGAATACTTAATGACTTTGCTCGAGCCGAAATCCTTGATTATCTTGATGCACGACAATCGTGGGTAGGAACCTCGACGCAAACGGGAGACAAATGATACTCCGCTTTTTGACGGGGAACATGCTAAGGTACCCCTGGATGTATTCTACATACACGACATTTCTTCCTATGGAATTTGGAAAAGAAAAGGGATTGTTTAGTGAGAATAACCTTGCATCAGTTGCTTACCGACCTGTTAGATTGCCTAAAGCAAAAAGTACATATCACCGACGACTGATTAGTTGCCGACAGTACCTTGTCGTCACCATCATCAACCCCCCGAGACAGGACAGATCACGGCAACCTCTTCACCGCCGTGTAGAAACACCAAGTCGACGTCGGACTCGGGTACCATCTCCGCGTTTACGCTCCACTGGCTTGTCTTGAGGACCTTGTCCAGGTCCGTTTTGGGATGCAGCGAGACGAGGAGGGATGCGAGGGATGCGAGCGGGAACTGTGTGGATTCGCCGGTGTCACCACTTGAGTGGGCGGGAGAAGGAAGGGTGACGATTTGTTCAAAGAGACCCGTACATGTGGACGCGGCCGCAAAGTAGAGGACGTTGATCTGGGGACTCATTCGATGACGTGGGCACGGGCACTGCCAGACGAAATGATCGATCGGATTTGAGTGTGAGAGAACCTCGGACCGGGCTTGACTTTACAGTTTGTTGACCGTGACTGCGGAATGGCTGAGCTACCTCGTAATCAATATGCTATATAAGAGCGTTCAACACAGCCTATCCCACATAATCGCCCTTTCACTGTCACTCAAAGGTTCGTGCACGTTGTCTCCTGTAGGTAGACGTCTCGTCTGACGACACCCCAACTTGAAGCGCATCATAGACAAAACTCATGACGTCGTCTGACCCTCATGTTGTGCTCTTTGGCGTACCAAAGAAGCCCAATCAACCGAGTTGTTCAGGGTTCTGTCAGAAACTAGAGACATTCCTCAGATACAGCAAGATCTCGTACGAGCTTCGTGACACGTATCCCTACAAAGCACCCAAAGGAAAGGTCCCTTACACCGAGATAACCCACGACGGCCAAACCACCACCGTTCCTGATTCACACTTCATCATCCAGTACCTGGTGGAGAATGGCCTTATCAAAGACCCTGACGAACTCGCAGGCTTGACTGCCGCTCAGAAGGCCGAGTCGAGGGCGTTCCAAGCGTACGTCGAGGAGGTGTTGTACTCTGCTATCATATACGACCGGTGGTTTATTGATGAAAACTTTGCCATTACGTCCAAGGAGGAGTTTGGCGCCATTCCATGGCTCCTGCGACCCCTCTTGTCCTCGTATTTCTGGCGGAGGGTAACGGGCGTGATATACGCTGCGGGGATGGGCCGTCATTCACCAGAGGAAGTGCACCGTTTGCAAAAGGAATCGTTCGATGCGCTCGAGATCAAGTATGCGGATCGCAAGTACTTCCACGGCGGGGAGCTTCCGTCGCGTATCGACCTGATAGTGTGTGGCTTCCTTGCCAATATTCTGACGGTGGGCGGGAATCCATACTTTGCGAACCTGGTTTTGAAGAGTACGGTGTTGAGATCGTTTGTGGATGAGATGACAAAAACGTTGTTTCCGGAATACGATGTCTTGCTAGAAAAGGTACATAGGACGTCCGACGCATTTCCATGATTGGTGTGCTTGCTCACTACGATACTACTGCATACTTATGACATTGGAGACAACTCCCGGGACGAATATAATTTTTTGGATCCTTCTTCCGTTGTGTGCTCGTTGTGTATTGATGAGTGTAGTGCGTCAATTATCCCTGTCACCAATCTCACTCCCCTCGTACGTCAAATCAAGGTGTTCGATATCCAGGATGACCAGGACACATCCACTGCATATAGGAGTATGTATCAGTAGTGCAGTCCAAAGACGATGGCAACGAGAAGAAGAGTGACACGACCTAATTGCCCCGGGGAGTGAGGAAGTTTTGTGTCGATCGCGGATCAGATGAAACAATTGTTCCCGCGGACTGAGCGGAATTCGACAAGAGCATGTTTCGAGAATGTCGAGCACGTTGCTATCCCACATACATGGTAGCCGTGACAACAGGTTCGTTCATACCGTCCGACTGATGTGGGTTGTCTCATCTGACGATGTCTTGAAGTATACAACTTCTCACATCGGGTCATGTTTCCCGGCTTCCGTCGGAAACCTAGAAACTTTCTTCAGATAGAGCGTAGCGGCTCGCACGTATCCACAACGAAGAATACAGTGGAAAGTGCTTCCCTACGTGAAGACCGCCGGCGTTCTTGATTCACTTTTCTTTCATTTGGCAAGTATCCGCGGAGAGAGAGAAAATCTAGCTGTTATGATACAGACGGGCTCGCTTGCGGGGTTGACGGCGACTCGGAGACCGAATAAAAGGCATCCCAGGCATGCTTCCGAGTCGAAGTGGTTGTACGATTATATGTACGGCCACATAACTATAAGAATCTTATTGGCGTCCAACAGGTAGAGCAGGACTACTTACTGTCGGGACGAATTCATTCACATGCCGGACCCAGGTACATGAGCAAGTTACCTACGGTTTCCTTGCCGGTCTTGAGACACGATCCGTCGGGTGCATTCAGTGGCACGTGACTTTCTTCCGAGTCGTTATTATTCTCAATTAAATGGGTGGTTATGGATATCATGATGCGGCGGTATGACCGGGCGCTCATGAAAAGTGGCTACGTTGCTGGCTTGTTTTTAGCTTTGACCATCCAAAATTCCCGTAGCCAAGCACAGCCACCACGGTCACCACAAACGGCAGCACTTATGTCTTGTTCTGTCTTCAGTCGTGCGTATTCAACTGTCATTAGTGACACATCTTTCTTGAAAATTGGACACCAGCTGTGGTCCAGCGCGCAATTATTGTCTTGCGCATTGTCTATTGATACTGCGCCCGAATTCATATTTAATCTGGTCGTTGGTTGTATAACCCCAGTCCGCTATCGACAATCGAGGTAAGCAATCGCACGTATCCTACTGGAGATGACGTACAAGGTTTAACTGGTATCATGTGTGGTTTTCTGCGCGATGTACTGTGTATCCTTGACTGTGGTGTGTCGATTGTAGCTGTTACAATCGACACATCACCGTCGCCCCTACAGCCCACGTTCCTTACATCCATGAACATAGCCGTGGGTGTAGGCATCACTTTCAGAACGAACGATAAATTTGCACTATGTACTAATACTGACCAAAATCAGATGTCCGCGGTAGAAAGACGACCCGAATGATCCGCTGTTCATTTTCTCAGCAATGGAGGAATCGGACAAGAAAGATCTCACGTCTCAAATGGGCGCGTCTTCGGCGGTTGCCGACGCGAGCCTTCCTATACGCCGCAGTCACCATCTCAATGAATCATGGTGGAACGAAGAAGTGCGATGCCCATAGCAACACTCGTGGAGGAGACAAACAACAAAATCGGCATTACCTATCAGGGTCGTCGGCGTACCTTGTCATGGAGAGCGACACGAAGAAAGAAAAGAAAGAAGTCTGAGAAGGTGGTCGAGCGGGTCATCAACAAGAATAAAATGCAGGACTTGACAGCAACAAGCTTATTAGAGGAAGAGTGCTTAGTGTAAAATTCGGAAATATGGAGAAGGAGTGGGAGTTTCTGAAACAAAATCCTAGAACGTAGCAGCAAATCTGCACTTGGAGAAAACTGTGATTGAGGTGAGCTGGTAGGGGCAGAAGAACATACCTGGACTGTTAAATGTCTCAGTCGAGATGTCGAGAGTACTGTAAGCTTACATCATCTAACTACAAACGCTAAATTAAGCTTCCGTATTTTCTTAGCTAAGCTAAGCAACTTCACACTACAGCTGCTCTTCAGCTACGAAGAGTCTTTGTTGTGATATAGTCTTTATTTTACTCGCCAACCATTTAATTTTTGAGCATAGCGGCGAGTTTTTGTGTCCGGCATTGGTGATTTTTTGTGTTGTTGCCGGATACAGAATTGCCTAGAATGGCAACCACCGGGACCGATGGCGTATTTCCCCATCGCAACGCTGGCAGTTTCACCGTCTTTACTCCGTCTTTGCCTGTTACCCTCCTTTTGCCCACAACGGCTTCCTGTCTCTCTGGACCACATCGTTGGCTGCCAGCGTCTTTGCACGCGCACTTCGTTCCACGGCTGGTGGTGAGTGACAATACTTCTCCAGGCGTCTTCCAAGCAACGCTCACGGATGCGAATAACACCTAAAATCAGACTCCCAGAGACATCTGGTGTTGCCTCCTAGCCTTCCGATATTGTACTTGAAGCTCTAATCCCTTCTGCGAGGGGAGCATTAGCAGTCACTCCTTTTGAGCTCGATCGTTCCACCTCCCTTTTCATCCTGTTTCATGTTGCCTCATAAATACGAGGTGCTGCGCCGGCAAAAAGGCTTTCTCCCACCTTCTGGTTCGGTCACAGAGAGCAACCCCAACCCCACCGCCTCTACATTGGTACAGAATACAGCAGCGATTGCCGACCCAAACTCGACAGGCATCCCTCTCGTTAGTTCCTCTGCCGTTGGGGGTACGTCTACCGCCGCCACCCAATCATCCACACCCACCGCCAACTCTGCCTCCGCCACCTCTGACCACCAGATCCCACTTGCAACCGTCGCTGGAGCCTGCGTCGCTGCTCTCATATTCCTTATCCTCTCCGTGTTATTGGCTTTGTACTGTTCCAGACGTCAACGACGTGTCATCGAAAATTCCCACTCTCGTAATACTGCGAACAATACTTCGCGAAGGCGCTCCCACCTGGAGCCCTGGAAACGGATGGATGATAATGGAGATCAAAGAGATCCACAGGCGCAGCCCATGAAGCAACGACCTCCATCCGGGCTACTTGGTGCCATGTTCCATCGCACTCTTAGCATCGCATCAGGGGACAAATCCGTCTATAATCGGGAGTCGGTTGGAACTATGCAACATTTTGCCAAGTATCATCCTGGCTTGGCTGCCGAAATGGCGTCTCAAGGCACCCCTGCGGAAAGCAAAATTACGAAACCGTCTCCAGTCCTCCGTCTTCCCGGTCGTGGTTCGGATATGTCACCTCCCGTATCTTGGGACGGCGAGACTGTCGGTGGGGACTCGTTCTTTTCACTGCATTCGAACTTAGCAGGTTCCACGAGTCCGCTCATGATGGCCACTGAAAAGGCTACGCCACCTGCCACGTCTTCTTCCATGCATCACTGGGAAAGTGCACAGGTATTACGTGTTAGTCAAGTCGGCTCGGACCCCTCCGAGCCTGGGGAACTTCAAAATCCCTTCTCAGACCGCGCTAGTTCCGTCAGAAGCAGTATGAGAGGTCACAATCCCTTCTTCGGTGGCCGCGACCACCTTTACAAACGCTCGTTACTTTCTGAACCCCCCAAAAACCCTTTTGCGGATGAAAATGCTCCTCGCGATTCGGCCACTGCACTTCGATCCTTGATTGCTGCACTTGAAGATTCGAACAAACCAGCTACCAACAGCAGGATCGCTTCCGTCCAATCGTCCGTATACTCCCGAAGGACCGCAGATGACGGCGAATCTGCTGTCAGCTTCACGGCGTTCCCCTATCCACCCACTAAGATGCATGTTTGCTAGACCTGTCCATTCGTCTCCCGCTGTCTCAAATTTGCCACCCCTGTACACATCTATCCTGTTTTTTTGGTGGCTTCGTGTGCGTATTTCTCGTTTCCAATTCTTGTTCCATATTTGAACTTTGATCCTTGTCATGCGGCGTGCCATGATGTGGTACAGGTTTACCTTGTTCTCCTTCGCTGTCACTCCTTTCTAGCTCTATAATGGCTGATCTTGATTCGTTTGCTTTATATATATATAATTTGTGCACTACCGCACTCGTGTTGTTGTCAATCACTGGATGTGTCTACGTACTGAATCCGGCTGACAGTCTCCTGTGCGCGATGAGCCACTCGGTGTAACGATTAAGTACTACATAGAAGTGATCAGCGTTGTCCGTATTTGCGTCGTGAAATGTAGCGGCTCTTGAGTCAAAGTTCTTGACACTGCAGGGTATGTAAAAAAAAATTACCGTCGTGATTCTTCAGGCTCAGACTGAAATGAGTTCTCCGACAGCATCAATATGTTAACTTACGAGGAATTAAATATCGTCATAGGCCGTACATCTAGCCGATCGTGAGGCATCAAAGTCACTTTTCTTTAGTACCTCCCCATGTAGAATTTTGCCCATGTGCGTGTGCGAAAACGGTTGCCCTCTATTACGAATCGCAAGTAGCGCCATCACGGAAGGCAGGGGCGAATGTGTGAACTTGCTCTCGGTTTCTTCAAGATTGCCAAACAGGTTCATCAGATTCCGCCGTGCTGACGTAGCGTTTTGGGACTCATCCGTATGTAATCCAAGGAAATGGCACAATCGCAGGTATGAATGATAGTCGTCGAGATAGAGCTGCCCTGCGAATACGTTGAGTTGGTCGATCAGAGCCCAAGGCGGAGTCCAGCCAGAGGGCAGGGGAGGGATCACATAGAGCTTCAGGTTGTCGGATGGTCTCATGCGCTGCGATTTGCGTGGCGCATATAGGTGAAGATGGACATGTTCACCTGCTCTGATGTCCGGCAGCAAGCGGTCGGCTTCGAACGGGCTGATCAGAACCAGCACCTGCCCGTCCCTTTGACTAGACAAAACCCATTGAACAGGGCGCAAATACTGATCGATGGTCCCTTTGGTGGACTCGGGTTTGATCGTATTGCAGAAATCCGCCGTCGCAAGGATGCATGGACTCCAAACGCCTGCTTCATGAGTAGCCGCTGAGCTCTTTTCGAGCGTCGTGAAGATGGGATGAAAAGCATTGCTGAAATATAGCGCAGGGATGATGCCTGTCTTTACGAAGATCACAACATCAGGATGAAGGAAATGTTTCGCCGGTTGAGCCCTTGGGGGCAGCTCCAGTTCTCGTTCGCACTCTCGCTCCTGATGGACCTCCCGCTCTTGTTCTTCATACATCTCTGCACTAGGAAGTGATAGAACACCAAGGTGCTCGCAATGCTGTTGGATCGCTAGATCCAGCGGCATAGAGCAGTGTCTCGATATGCTGGGCTCATAGAGATCTTCCAGTGATTGGGCTGCTGGGTGACGCCAAACATCCGACAGCTGCTCTACAGTGGTGGTGTTATTGCAGAAACGGGATAGAGCATCTTGTCTTGATTTGTGGTCCATGCCTTGCTTTGCCCAATACGGAGCCCACCGCTGAATATCGGTCCAGGTTTCGTTTATTGCCCAACATAAGATGTCGGCGGTAGTAATCTTGGCGTTCGGATCCTTTTTTCCCGTCAGAGATCGGATACTCAGATCAACCTCGGGTGGTGCAAAAAACATGACCGAGTGGCCCCCTCGACCAAGTTTGCGCATCCGCATGCAACCTGGGATGTTCAATCAGTGGAAGAAACAGGAATAGCAATGCGAGAACAGACCTTGTACGAGATTATCTTTCGTAAGCTTCTGTCCCAGTGTGACGGCTGCCCGCGAGCCATCAGGAATTTTGATGTCAGTACCTCTCGTATGAGCTTGATCCAGATAGACGACGCAACGACGCAACTGTTGAGAAAGTGGAGATGATAGCATAGGCAATGAGATCCCATTTCGCATGAGCACGGTCAGCTCATCATTCTCATCGAAATAGATGGCACCAGCGGCATCGAGGGTGATATCGAGCCATGCTTCTGCAACCTGGCGGTTAGAATAATCGAGAATCTGCGCTCCAACATCCAGCAAAACACGGATATCGGGATATTGTGCGGTAACCACTTGAAGCAGTTCGGGTGTGGACAATCGCTCTCCGCTCCCATGAGTTTTTGTATAGAAATCGTTTTCAGGTCGAAGAAGGTACCTCAAAACTCTGGCATTCGTTCCTCGCTGATGGTCGAGGTCATACTGATCGATAGACGTTGGTAACAACCACCGGCTGTCGTTCGTTCCCAAAAATCCTGTTACTGGGTTAGACGTTCGGAAATGAAGACAGGGTTTACTCACCTGTGATAATCTTTCCCCGTTTTTCTGCCAAGTCCCAACTAGACGTACAAAGCTTCCAGGGGAATTCCTTTGCTTCAGTCGGAAACACCACTCGCGACAGATAAAAATTTATGGTTGCTTGATTTCGAAAGAATAATGAGAATGTGATGTTGTCCCACTGTTCTGATGACTTGAGATTGATCTCGTTGAGTGTGCGCAGAGATTCCGGTACTGCATCGTCATCGTAATATTCGATCCAGCGAGAGTATTCGGTATATGGATCATCTTCGTTCAGTAGTATTTCGAAAGAAGTCCTCAACTGTTGCTCGCTGAGGCCCGAGTAGTAGTATGATAGGCAGGTGAGAATGATAGTGGTGTCTGGGTGACCGAACTGCGTGTTGGACGCCGGCATATCTTTAGCCCGATATGGGACGGCGAGCTTTGAAAGATAGCAGGATTCGATATCCCGGAACTGCAAGACAAGACCGTAACCGACGCGCCACCGCCGCTCTGTAAGAGTAAGTAATGGAATGTCGGAAGCTAAGAGACCGCGAAGGAGAAGTAGTCCATTCCACACGCAAGCCTGGTCAGAACTTTTGGCGTAGTCCTTCACCTTCTTTACTGAATCAGAGGTTTGAACGTTTCCGTCAGATATGAAACTACGAATTGCATCGCGCAATTCCAGGGGGATGATTCGGAGACTGGAAATTTGTCTATCCATCACGTGTTCCACGACCAGCGGTCTTAGCCGTTCGCTAATGTCAGAAACTTGCGCAACTGCAACATGTGGAAACGACCCAGGTGGTCCGCATTCGATCTCGAAAGAGTTGGGATAAAGAATTGAAAGCATTTGAGCGCACTCCTTTACGATTTGGAGAACCTCTTGAGTAATCGTCCACCGATCGGGGTATCCATCCATGTGTTGTTCGGTGCCTATCGTATAAATCAATTGGAAACGTGGATGAAGGATCTCGTCGCTCTCATCCAAGATATCCCGGATATTTGCATGAGTCCACTTCAGAAGGTTGAGCCACTTAGATGCGCTGTCCGGGATATCGTTACTCTGCTTGTCATCACTCCAACTGAAAGTATTTTCGCTCGCGTGGTTCATTAACCCCTTTCTCAGCCACCCAAATATACTCCCAAGGAAGGTGTCTTTCGGCGCCTATGATTCGGTCTGAATGAAAAATCATTAATCATTGAGATAGTGGTAACCACCCACCGATTTGAGCAACGAGGGTGTCATGAAACTCTTATAAAATGATTTCTGAACCTTTGGTAACGAATTGGTCCCAAGCTTGCATTTACGTATTTGCTCCTGTATACACATCAATTTGAGAGAAGCAACGTGGTCAGGTTGAGCAAGTAGAATTCCGTGCTCAACCATGCATTGTGGCATGAGCTTTTGCAGATCGTCAATCCCGACTGGTTTATGAAGGTAGTCGCACCCTGGGGAGCGTGAGAAGGGAAGGTGGTATATCGGCCTGTTAACGAGTCCGCCAAGGTGGGCAACTAGCAGATCGAACATCTGAGTTGTCAACGATTTCGGAACAATGACCCGAGCAAGTTGCTTTCCATCAGCGAGAGCAGCGGCAGCGATCGGGATGATCACTGATGATTTTCCTTCGCCCATGATGACCTGCATTACAGTATTTACGCCCGACTTCGGAGAAATGATTTCCATTGCAGCTTCTGCCTGAGTGCGGCGTATAAGAAAATTTCCTTGAATCTGATGTAGGAATTAAGTAATTTGAAAGGCGCAGTGTGCAGAAAATAAAATCGCACCTGGATCAAGAGCCAATCTGGATAATCTTTAGGACTCCATCCGTCGCACGCTTCGTTCTCTATCTCTTTCGTAAACTCTTCTTCGAGACCGTCGAAAGCAAATTGGAGCAATCTCCGGGCACGTTGAACGTCCAATAAAAGTAGAGCAAATGATAGAAGACATTTTTTCCACCGTCCTGGAAGGATGATGGGCGCGGTGGATGCGAGGTATCGCAGGAGGGCATCCCCCGTGATCGCCGGCCATTGTCCAAAGTGGCGGAGTGCTTGCTGAAGGGCAGTCATTGGACCTAGCTCCTGCTTCAGGACGTCCAAAGCGCTCAGATAGTTTGCTCTGCATTCTTCGTAATGTTTCTCAAGTGTATCGATTCGGTCGTTCCCAGTCGGCATGCGAGTCATCCACAGATCCTTGTCCTTGAGTGCCCATTGCGCGCTCATGCAAAGATGAGCGATATACATTTGCTGACATGAAGAACGGGATTTATTGGCAGAGTCAAGGGAGGTGAATAACTGGCTCAATTCCAATATAGTGTCGTCTGAAGATACTTTTTGGCTGTGGTAACGTAAAGTGCGGCGTGGCGGTAGTTCTGGTGCTGTTCGTTCAAAAAACAACCTGTCAAGCGTAACTTGCCCCCATGGCGTTTGCTTGTCGGCCGCGAAATGACCAGGTATATCAGAGGGCAGAGGGGTGGGTAGTACAGATTCTGCAAGGGAGGCCGGACCAGTTGCACGCCATGAGAACAGATATGCAGCTCGTCGTGCTTGGCGCTCCTCCTGCATATCGACTCGGATGTTTTCTATTGTGTCCTCCCAATAATACCTATTTCGGATTTCCTTGTATGCGAGATTGATTTGTGGATATTGCGTTGAAGTCCATTTTTCGTCTTCATCAAGAGATTTAAGCTTCATAATTGACCGACATCTGCCAGACTCCAAGAGACAAAATGCTGCCTGAAGGCCCGTTTTGTCTGTGAGTGGGTCTGGCCTATCCCAGCTAGTCGCAGCATGCATATACGCAAGCTGTCTTGTGCTTGTCAAATCACTGCTCCCTATCAAGCAGCCCAATTCAGCATCCACCTCATAGGTATGATATAGCTGTTTGCCATCTCCAAACCGAGCATCGATCCGAGTACGGTGATTGCCCTTCTTTTCAGGGAAGCCGTTTGGTACGAGAATGCGTCTGGGGATAAGTCCTTCCGGAAGGTTGATCTTCTGCCGGAGTACAAGGATATCTTCTAGGCCGTACAGTGCCCCCACACATTGGTTCTCGTCGTAAACCATGTTCTTGAAGTCATGAGATTCGAGTTCTCCTCCTTCGTTAACCGAAAAGGACAGTCCATGGTGGGGTAATTTGACGGACAATTGAATAAATGATGTAGACGGGACGAGTGATGTTGTGATGAGGAGATTAGTCTGGTCGTTCTGGCCATCAGAATGCGAGAAAGGGGCTTCGAAACATGCAAAACACTGTAATAACATGCATCCTGTTGGACTATGTGTGTCCACAAGGGTTTCACGAGCATTGTATACGCGGAATGAATCAGAACTGTGTTCAATTCTCCAGTCTTCTGAAGACTCGTCCAAAGGGCGTTCCAGCGGGCGAATCTCGATGTTCCCTGTGGACAGATTCAACCAATGAATGCAATCGTCAACAAGTGCTGGTGGAAGGTCATTTTTCAATAAGCGGGAAGGAATCCATTCCAGGGTCGCTTTCGATCGATAACACATTGTTCGAGCCGTAAGACTGTCATCCCGAAGGGAAAAGTGTACCTGAATGTTGCTGAGCCCTCGCCTGATACTGATGTGATTTACATACATACTTTGTCTTTCTGGATCATGGCTGTCGTGATTGAATTGATTGTTGAGAGAACAAATAAGTCTTGCTATGTAAAAACGGCAATGAGCGATACTCGAAACATGAAACTGCAGCACGCACGCACATCGATAGAGATTTGTTTGCACGGCCACTTATCCCTAATCGCACGTAACAATTTTCCTACAGGTTGCCCATCTGCTCGGAGTTCCCCATTCACCAGGTTGAGGTGTACTATCTGCGATGGCTTGCTCGCAGTCCCTTTAGTTTGGCATGTAAACCACCGGCTGTTTGGAGACGGCAACTTCTCCCATCTGCTTGCACCTGGTTTGTGGCTCGGGTAAAACTTGCAAATCGAATAGTCGATGCCGTAATCTGATGCATCTTCAAGAACCACATCGCTCAAGATCCTCTCAAGATCGATGAAGAGACGATAGCCCTGCTCGAAGGATATATCTGAAGTGTCAATATTAGTGGGAATATATGACACATGGAATTAGGTCTCACCAAGTCCTTGAACAATGAGGGCGCAAAGAAACATAGTACTAATGTCTTCAGTGGATAGGAAAAGTTTTGGAAACGTAGTAGAGTCGACATCAAATGTGCTTCGACAGGCGGCAACCATTTGCAACAAGAGATCTCTGCGTTTCTCGTTTGCGGGTACTTTTGCCAGGTCGTATGATAGCTCCTGTAACCAGCTAAACGTCTTCCTGCGCACCGTTCGAAGAAGAGCAAGGGCTCTTCCTGAGACGCCTTCGCTGGAGCTTGATGATAATACCCGTGTAAGCAACAACGAAATGTTCTTCATCATCACTGCGTCTACGACCTGAGCCCCAATATCCACAAACAAGTTCTCGAGCTCATCTAAAAGACTATAGCAAAAAACTGCGTCTTGAAGCTCCTCGTGCCATATCCACGTGCCTGTGTTCAAATCGAGTGGTCCAGCCTGACAGACAGCGCAAGCAAGTAAGAGGTGAACGTCGCGATGACGAAGGTTCAGAGTCCTACTGCGAAGCCCCAGCAAAATATTCAGCCACTGGAGCGAGCCGCCACCACTGCGCAGTTGCCCGAATGTGAGGAATTCATCTACAGAGAGATCAATGGGGCAATTAACCTGAGCAGCCAAGACATCATTGGGAGTGTGTGCGGTGTCCTTCACATATTGTGGAAAGTAGCGCCAGAGATCCAATGAACGCCACCAGTCTCCAGAATACTCTTTGAACTGCCATGGCGTCCTAACCTTTCTCCCAACTTCACGAGGGTGGGGCCGTCGTATTTCATAACGAAACACAGGGCTCTCTTGAGACCCTTCCCATGTAAATTCGATGTGGACCGAGAGCGATCCACGGCGGTCGACGACTCTGGAGTTTTGCACCTTTGTGGGAGTGGACGAAATTAAATTGATTTCTTCGTGATTGGGGTGGAAATGGTGCCAAACTCGGGCGGCTGCAGATCGCCAGACATGAATAGACGGTGGGCATTGCAGCTCAAAGACAATAACTTTAGCATGTAATGGTAAGGTGGATAATGGCGATCTGAAATCCTCTGCGTCTTTCTCGATGAGAATTTTGAGCTGTTGAAGATGCGGGGATTGGTCATAGTAACTGACGGGGAGACTATCTTTTAAGCATTCATCCGAGAGTACAGACCATCTGAGAAATGATCGGGACTGGCGCGCATACAGATATTGATATGCACGAGAAAGGCGATGCAGACTCGATGTCTTGCGCAGAAGTAGTCTTTCCAGGCAAGCGGTCGGAACTTCAGGGGAATAGTTGGCAAGCATCGGAATCTCCTGGACGGCAAGCCTGTCAATAGCGACGAAAAGTTCGATCCCCGTCAGCAACTTGATGGATATGTCTTCAGGATTTTTGTCATGAGCTGTCTTCATGTAGTCGTCCATCAAGACCTCAAGCTGCGCGCACGCCTTGCCCGTGTTCACAACAGAAGTGATCCAGTCATCAATGCCTTCCTCGACCGCTTTCTCGACATCGTAAAGAGTAACATCAGGGTCATCACGATACGAATTTTTAAAAAAAGCTCCACCAGATGATAAGAAATCGTCAATAGTACCACGACGACGATGTTTGGGAAGGAAGGTTGTGGGGAGGGGCTCCTGGACAGCATTCGCAAGAGCACTGTGAATGTACTCTCGACTGTGTTTAAGCGAGAGTTTGGTATCTCTTTCGAGTCTATCCTTGGAAGGATTCCGAAATGGGGAAGAGCGTGAGCCAAGTTGCAACCACCTGCCATCTAGGATCTTTCGTAGATTGGCACATGTCCTCAAGGCTGTCTGGGAGAGCCAATGCGGAACGTACGGCTCAAGTTTGCTAAAACGCCGCAGAATTTTACATGCCATTAAATGAAGTTGGTCTGTAGGAAGAGTGGCGGTGTTTTCGTCGTTTGTGAGGGTACACATAAAGAATAACACGAATTCCTTGTAAGATGCACATCCGAGAGAGCGATCGAGAGTGATTTGGATTGCAACCCTGATGAGAAGCCAAATGGACGAACGACGCCAAGGGTTCAGATATTTCCGCTGAACTACATTGTCATGGATACGTTTGACGATACGATGAACGTTGGAGGTGCTACAGACACCTTCGAAGATGCCTCCACGCAGTTCCGCAATGAATTGCGCGTGAGCGGGAGGAAGGGAAGAATGATGTGAACCGGTGGCCCTAGGGCGACAAATGAAATCGGCGAGCTTGGATCGAAAGTCGCTTTTGTCAAGCACCTCATTTGGTATTTCGACAGCAAACCCAGGATACTGGCATATCAAAGGCCCCGACGTTTCAAGGACAGCATCTTCGTGTGGAGACATCTCGAATGACTCGAACAACGAAAATGTCTCCATTTTTGTAAGGACACTCGCAGAATTGTGAAGTCGAATGGGAAATGAAATAATATCTACAGATAGTAATGAGCATGAGACTGGCAGAGCAGAGCACTTGTGACCGTACCTCCTGTTTCCATTTCGGCCAACCGGGAATTAACTCGCCCTCTGTCTAGCAGCTCAAATCCAAGGGATTCTTTTAAGTTGAACAGCATCTTTTTGATGCGATTCCACGGGGCCGTTGAGGTTCCGTCGAGGTGTGCACTGTGAGCATCGGCGGCATCATACACCGCCTGAGCTAGCGAGCGGTCCATCTCAAGGGTGTAGTCGCTGTCCGCAGGGAGCTCGACAGGAAGGAAAACATGAGTGACTGCATAACTCAATGATAATGGAGCCGTGAGTGGGCTCATTTTCTCTTGGTTGACGTGACGCGTGATAGACATTCAATTGTGCACAGCCTTTCTTTCGTCCGCACCATATCAACTTAGTTCATATTCATATCTTACACGACTTCTGCCGGCAGGTAACAGCGCCATTTCAACAAAGATGTACCGTTTACTTCGTCGCGTACGTGTCCGTGTCATCGAATCCTCCGTGGATAATGATTTCTATCTTCCCAGATTCTATAAAGCGATTGTAACTTGTCTATCGTTCAGGTACCGGACCATCTTGTTGACATTGCCAAGACTTTGGCAGCTTTGATGCAAGGGTACATCATTGTGTTCTTTTCTGGGGTTTTTTCCCCCTTCTGACGAATCTTATCGTCGTTATGGCCTGTGTGATACACCGCCTCCTGTGGAGACTAAGGTTACGTTGCAGGAATGGAAAACATCAAATTTCACACAGACTGTTTGCAGCGCCTTCCAGATGCTCAATAAATGAGCGGTTCGGTTAGATGAACGAGCGCTCCCTCTTCTTGGTGACTGGCCCGCTCCTCTAGCCCGCCCTGTACGCATTTTTAACACCACTGTTCGCTTCATGGCTCCTAATTTTCGTGATCTTTTCTGACTAGGGGTGAAGTACGTGGTATCTGGAAAAGAACGTACAGATAAAGCGTTCACATGGCGAATAAGCTTCTCCAGCTCAGACGAACCGTCGTCAGAGCCCTCTCTGACCCTGAATCGTTCAAGGCGGGAATACTCCAGGTAAGCGTTTTTCCCATGATTACGATGATGTTCATGATCTCTCTCTGAAGAAACCAAACAAGGATGACGAGAGCGGGAGTTCACCATCTCTGGAACGCGCACAGACGGCTCCTGGCGCTGTAGATTCTGAGATAACATCGTCCAAAGAGGACGGAGCCGCGGGGGTGGATGACTTTTCCCTTCAAGACGCAATCGACCAAAGGAAATCGGATATGCCTCTGCGACTGATCTGTACAGAGGACGGGAAACTTTACGATCGAAATGCCGTCGAAGACCGATTTAAAACTGAATACGCGCCGTTTTTCGAGCCGGGGTCATCTATCGTGGACACACATGGGTTGCGCAACGCTGTAAACGCGTCGTTTGCATACGCCATGCTGTCGCACCGATGGGAGGCGATGGAGCCGCTCCACAAGGACCTCAACGGCTCAGACGTGTTTTCCCTAGACGCTTCATCTCCCGGCGTTCGAAAATTACAGCACTTTTGCCGCACCGCTCACGAGCGTGGTTTTCACTGGGTATGGTCTGACACGTGCTGCATTGACAAGACCAGTACTTCGGAACTCCAAAAGTCGATCATCTCCATGTTCAAGTGGTACCGCAACTCAGATCTTACCATTGTTTACCTCGGTGACGTATCGGACGACTCGCTGGAGGCGTTGAGAAAGAGCGTTTGGTTCTTGAGAGGATGGACATTGCAAGAGCTCATTGCACCACGTCGGCTGCTGTTCTTCCAGTCTGACTGGACGCCGTTGGCCACGTCGGTCGATCTCCCAGTGATCGACAACTACAAATCCTCTTCTTCTTTCCGCAAGTTAATCACAGATATCACCGGCATCGAAGACGTCGCACTGACGGACTTTGACCCTACCTCGCGCCACCCGACGATCCGACAACGAATGAGTTGGGCCGCGCACCGCAAGACGACCGAGAACGAGGACGTTGCCTACTGCCTCATGGGCATCTTTGGCGTTCATTTTCCCGTCCTCTATGGCGAGGGCACTAGCGCTTTCCACCGTCTCCAGATCGAGATCATGGCGAAGTCGGACGACACGACGCTCTTTGACTGGACGGGCTCCCCGGGGAGCAACTCGCTCCTCGCGTCCTCGCCAGGGTGCTTCGACCCGTTCGCGCCGCCGACAGTCAACCCCGTCCCGGTGACGATGCGGCTCGCGCGGACGCTGCACAAGGTACCGCTCGTGAGCCAGGTGCAGCGCGGCATCGACCGTCTGAGCGTCGGCCTATTCAATCTTCAGGAACGCGTCGGCGTCAACGCGCAGCACCCGGCCAACTACATCGCCGGCGCCAAGATTCACTGTCACGGTCTCGAGTACAGTGTGATGGACGTGGAGGAGACCAAGGCCATGGCTGACGCTCGCGAGGCGGGGCGGACGGTGTTCCAGTACCACGCCCTTGTCGAGTCGCTCCATCCGTTGACCATGACCTTGGCCGAGCCAATCGAGACGGGGTTTGGGCTGGGGCGGGTCAAGAGCACGTATCTGTGTTTATTCAGGGTGTGGGATCAGTCGTTGGCGACGGGGCGGTCGACGGTCGACGATGGGAATCATCCGTTGCGACAGCCGTTCGTGGCGCACTTGTTGATATCGCAGCCGGGCGGGATATACAGGCGTGTACGAGTCAAGGAGCGTATCGTGGCCAAGTTGGCTAATCCGCTGGAAATTCGATTGGTGTTACAGCTCCGGACACTTATGATCGAGTAATAATGAAATGTTTGAAAGTAGTACTTACTAAACTTGTAGTTGTACGATTGTCCGTGGGAAATTCATCGTGCTCATGACACGTCTATCCCAATTCCCACTAGATGTTTTTAAGATAGGTCTGCATCTCGCAGCGAACGCTTTTCTATGGATCCGTACGGTTTAACTAGCGTTTCCGTTGCTTTATTCTACGCTCCCCTTCCGGTTTGCACGTGCATAGCATCTCTGCAACGAGTTGACAGTGGCCTTCTGGTTGCTGGATGATGCTCTTTGTGGGGGTGGCTCACGTTTATTGAACTTCACGGGGCATGTGGAATAAGTTGGCAACTGACGCCATGGGCAAAGGTATGACCTGCATGGAGTAGTTGCTGTGTGCTATGCGCCATGGTTAGTACGAGCGTGCCTACTTGAACATATACTTGTATGCGATTGGGCATCCTTTTTGTGCATGGCCTACAAGCAGGTGAGTAGATCGTCACAATTAATGTTCGCATGCTTGCTTCCATGTGTCCTGGGATGATGAGTGTCTTTCCTCATCTTTTGTTTACCGAGGTCCTTGCGCAATCGGTGCATATATGCACATCTATACAACTCTTCTCCCAGCGCCCAGTAACCGCAGTACAAATTATCACTTCCCTTCCTGTCATGAATGCCTCCACAGGGCTATTGAACCGAAACGATTGAAGTGTTACTTCTTAAACATACAACGTGTCTTCAACTCGAGCAGCTGCATTGGAAGCCTAACAGCCGCTTCTCTCCCATTCCACAATACCGTCTCTCTTCCCTTGTCTCCGGATCTAGTTCCTCGTCTGCCTTATTGTCGCCCTCGGCGCCCCACGAATTAAATGGAGTACAAGCCATCTACGGAAACACGTTGTATATCAGTCACTGTCATCGCCCCGTAGAGGAAATACGCACTTCCAGCACTTTTCCGAGGACGCGTCTTCCACTCTCCGGATCCGTCTCTACCTTCTTGATGACCTCCTCGAGAAGCCACTGGCGCAACACAAAACGCGGGTTGGCAGCCTTCATCGCCCTCTCCCGCGCCACGTTGTAATCGGGCTCTGCCGCCCACTCTGATGCGTCAAGATCGATCCGGCTTGCGTACTTTTCTAGCCATTGCAGCCAATCCTTCGTCGCCTGCGCATGATCCAAACGATCCGGCTCCGGCGCCCCCTGAAACAACCCACCAATAAATGCCTCCAATGCGTCCGACGCCTTGCTTTCCTCGTTCCCGCGCTCGTCTCCCGTGACCATCATCCCCCGTCGGAACTCGGCCAGCTTTCTAAACGTCCCGTGGAAATCGAGCCGTTGGCGCTCCATCATGTCCAGAAGAGGTTGGAAGATCTGGGATTGGTCGTCGTCCATTTTTAGTCGAAGCGCGAGGCGCTTGCGGAAGAGACGATTGTACTCGACGGCGCAGGTCTCTTGGATAATGCGCTCCATCTCTAACTGCGTTTGTTCGAGGGCAGTAGTACGCCACGACTTGATTGTGTCGGGCGACGCGTCTGTGGCCCAGCCTTGCTTCACCGCCTTGTTTCCGAGGGATATTTCGGCACCGATGAGCGGGGCGAGTGCGTTGAGCAGTGAACGGCAGGCATAGACGCTGAACATGTCCAAAAAGCGACCACGTAGATGAAATGGATCACTTACATCATGTTTGGTTGATGCTACAGTGTTTAGTTAGACGACGGGCTTGGGATCCGAAGTCGTTTCCTCACTTTGTATGCATATCTCCCTTCGGAGTCGCTATGGTTGCAGATATGATACGAGTCAAAGACATCCATGAATGCATATGGCCCTGAATCAAACAAAGATACACCCAGTGCGACATGCTTGTACAGTGAAACGCTTACCATAGTCAATCGTGAGGCCCATGATAGACACGCTGATACCAGGTCAGAGTACACCCAAAACAGATCTCGAAGGACATACTTATCTGTGTTGATGACGCCGTGCATGAATCCATATGCCTGCCAGGCTGCGACCATTCGTGCGTTCCTGCGAGCAACCTCAAAGACCAAGGCCTGGCCCCACGCATCACCCGCGTCAACGTTCACCGCTTCGAGTTTCAGTACCTTTTGGACGACCCATTCCCCCAGGATGCGCAACGCATCGTAATTAGCATCCTGTTGTCCACCGCCAAAGAAGAAGGTTTTCATGGGAGGAGACAGTGCTTCGAAATTACCGATCCGGATGAAGCTTTCGGCAACGCGGGTACATATGCATGCCTTCTCCAAAGTCTCGCGAATGACTGGTAGTTGAGGGAGGTACACTAGACCAAGTGATCGAGTGGTAGGTATCGACAACGCGTGCATGGCTAAACGGTGATGTAATGAGCGGTTCCGCGTACTCGAACATATGGGTGATGGATCACCTTCGGAACAGAGAAACTCTCGGATCGAAGAGCGAAGCACAGCCAGGCCATCAGCCGTCCTAGAGAACGGCGTACGACCAGCGCCCTTGAGCTGAAGCTCATACGTCACGCCCTCCTCGGATGGGTGTGGAGTAGAGACTAGCCCCCGCCAGAAAAGTGAGAGCGCGGCTTCCCAAGCAGCAGAAGACACGCACGAATCGAAATCGCTCGTCCGTCCCCGAGCTGACCGGCCCAGTTTCCAAACTGGTGTCCGCTGTATCGTAGAGACCAAGGCGCGTATCCCTTGCCGCCTAAAGCAGTATCTGCAGACATGAGGACCGCATGCCCGCCCAGAACATCGACAAGCTCCTGGCGAACGCGCCCTGCAGACGACGACGGTACCTCCTCGCTTGCGTCCTCCTCCTCTAAACTCGACGACGGAACCAAGGAAGGACGTTCAAGGACGGCAAAGGCATCCCCAACATCCAAGTGCGGCAAGCAATCCCGGAGGCACGTTTCTGAAAGCCCAACGAGTTTCCGCTCCTGATCGCGCGCCTGCGAGACGAACTTGGTGAGACCGTCGGGCCCGGGAGAGTCTTCCTCGGCTGGGATGGTCGCTTCGTGCGTTTCCAGCCAGTTCTCGATGTACGCTGCCTTGTCCTCGATCTCGGATTCGGCGGGGGGCACATGGTAAGGAAAGGCGAGGGGCATTGGAGAAACGTATGCAAAGTGTGCTTCATCAGGTACGATGCGTGCGCGGCGTTGAATGCTGGGATGATTCTGGAGCACATCGTGAACGAAGGCGGACGGGGTCGGTTCGTTTGGGTCGGGCGTGAGGTTGTGGGTCAGAACGTGTGACGGCGGCGGTAGAGGGAGCCTTGAAATGGGCACTTTGGCGATCTCAGTCGTCGCCATGGTGGTGATGGTACGGAGCGACATCAGCGCTCTCATGAGCATGAGTTGTCGCCGGGCTTGACCAGTTCCGGTCAAGAGCAATGATGACGATCCGAATGTATTCACATGATTTTACCACCGTCGTCACTGCCATTATTGCGGACGTGGCTCGGAACTTATGACTGCATCACGTTTACACAACGGGGGCAGCCACACTAGATAACGAAAAACTCGTTTGTCACCTCAAATACTACCTCCGTCGACGGAGATATTCAATATAATCCAGCTTGGGTTGTATCATTCCTAGAAGGATGAATAGGAGGCTGCGCAGGGTGGGTAGCGCCTCCAAGCGACCGCATCTACCTGTCGACGTAGTAATGATCTTCCCGAGTGGGAGGTCCGCATGGAAACATGAAGATACTTGCTGAGGCCAAGCTGTGGCTGCATGCGGTGCTGCCACAACATCTAACATTGAAGCCGAGAGTCGAGAGTCGTAACCACCAACAGATTCGGTAACGCAGCCACTGCCTGGGATCACGTCCAAATCGGTCCGACCAACGTTCAAAGCCACCACCATCTCGCCCCATTAATGCAGGTTGTGGATAGAGTAGTGACCAAATCCGTTGATTGAAGTAATGTCCTGTATCGTCCCCTCTCGTGTTTGTTTTTGTGACAAATCCGGAATGATCTCCGCCATAAGCAAAACTGGCCTGCGCTGTATAATCAAAAGTCAAGATTCCTTCTCGAAAAGTAGAGCGGACTCACACCGGTGACAGCGTCCCCCTGTTTCACGTAAGTGCAAGTGGAGGCAAGCGTCATGATGCATGATGATTGACCCGGGGTGCAACCACCCCTCTCGATGTCAACAGAGATATCGCTTGTAAAATTCGGCGGAAAAATAGTCTATTTCATTTATCCGTGGTCAAACGATGACTATCAAGCATTGGAGCCATTCCGTGGACGACGCACCTCTTCAAACTCACCCTTGGGCAATGTCCATGGAAACGACCGAGGCAAGTAAAAGCTCCATCGAGGTTAGACTGGGAACAAAATTTTAAGGTTGCGGTTTCACGAGCCCGCAACCCTCGAGACATTTCATGTCAGGACTCTTCCATGGAGACCTCTCCAAACGAGATTTTCACGATCCCGCAGCCCTTCGAGCCTTCTCATCCTCGCCGCCAATCAGCGTTGATATATCACGTGATTCTATACCGGCATAATCCCCCGGGTTCTTGTGAACGAAAAAACAGCCGAGACGCGAACAATAAAGCGGCCGTACAGCCCAGCGCGGTCCCTGCCCGAGCACGTTCCAACGGAATGCGGCTGAAACATAAATAAAAACCTGACACGCTCATCATCTCTCGATTTCCTCTTCTTCAAGATGGCTTTGAACGGTCTCAAAGTTGTCGAGGCAAGTGTGTTTCCATTTCGCGCTGAACGTGCGCTTAACAGACCCGCGTAGTTTGCCGGGCTTGCACCAGCCCCTTTTTCCGGCCTCGTTCTCGCACATTTCGGAGCCTCCGTCACGCGCATCGACCGACCCTCATCCACTTCCAACGACGCCCTCTGCCAGGGAAAACGTTCGATCGTACTCGATACCAAAAACCCCGCCGGACTCGCCATCGCCAAGCGTCTCATCGCCCAGGCGGACGTCCTCATCGACCCCTTCAGACCTGGCGTTCTCGAGCGACTTGGATTGGGCCCTGACTTGTTCCACGATAGCCAAGAAAAAAAGGGGCTCAATGACAGGCTGATCTACGCACGTCTCTCTGGGTATGTTTCCCTATCATCTGTCGGAGAAAATAACACGTGACGCGTCATGGTATCTAGATTCCCCCGTCAAGGTGAGTGACACTTTCCACGCGGTCAACCGATCACTCGACGCCTCCGCATGCAGGCCCATATGCCTCCATGGCTGGTACGTGCACCATCTTGATACAAGCGACGGGACCGACATCATCCCCCCAGGTCACGACATCAACTATATCGCACTCAGCGGCGTGCTCTCCGTACGTCCGTACGTCCTCCACCTCTCCGTTTCTTACGATCGTTCCAGATGCTCCCAGGCACGAGCGAGAAGCCCAGCTTCCCCCTCAATCTTCTCGGCGACTTTGCCGGCGGCGGCCTCTTGTGTGCCACAGGCATTCTCTTGGCACTCGTCGAGCGCGGCAAGAGCGGACGCGGCCAAGTCGTCAACGCCGACATGGTAAGCCCACGCCTCGCTTCTCGCCTCGTCCCCTCTCATCTCACCACCAGGTTTCGGGCACACGCTACGTGTCCTCCTTTCCCCTCCTCAACGCGCACCCTTCGTCTCCCTACTTTTCCCAACCGCGCGGCTTCAACGCTCTCGACGGCGGTGCCCCCGTTTACGGCATCTACACTTGCGCCGACGGTAAATGGATGAGCCTCGGATGTGCTGAACCGCCCTTTTTCGACACGTTTATCGACCGGTTCAACGCCGCCCTACAAATCAACGGAAAGAAGACGGAGTGGACGCCAAGGCGCGCCAAACAGCTGACCAAGGACGACTGGCCCAAGCTGCGCCAATACATCGAGGACGGCTTCCGCGCGCTTCCGAGAGACTATTGGGCCGATGTGTTTCACGGTGAGCGTTGGCGCGTGGGGTGGAGTAGCATCCTGTTGTTGACCTTTGTGACTAGATTCGGACGCGTGTGCGGTGCCCGTGTTGACGCCCGCCGAAGCTGCGTCGATCGATCCCTCCGGCTCGTTTAGCCCTGCACCACATCCACATCTGAGCCGAACGCCCGCGGTCCCGGATGCAGGTCCCACGACGGGCCCGACAATACTCGAACCTGGGGCCCACAACGACGTTGTCCTGGCCGAGCTTGGGCTCTCGGCCGAGGAGCGAGAGGCACTCGTACGAGCAGGCGGACTCGGGCCGGATTCCTTGTCGGCATGCGACGGGTGTAACCCAAAGGCCAAAGCAAAGCTGTAATCGCAGGTCGGCCCCCCTCATTTCCCTTGCTCATTTTTATAAAATAACACGTTTTAATACCTGTACCCGAGAGAGAGAAAGTCAGAGAAATAGGCTATCGTCTAGATTGCTAATAGGATATCCGTTCCATCGAAGAAAACCCGTGATTCCATAAGGTAACGATGAACGAACGGGAAACCAGAAACGAAACGAACCGCATAAACGCAAACCGTCCGTCATGCAGGCACGCCGATCCGCCTCCTCAAGTGTTGCACATTGAAGTTTGGCGGAAGCACCGGCGCGATCTGATGCCTCACCAACGACACCTGGGCCAAAAACTGTCTTAGCTGGTTACTATACGCCTCCGCGACCGCCGCCCAGTCCCATTGGGCATAGCCACAGTCGGCCAACATCGCCGGCATCGGACAACACACCGCCTGTGTGTGCACGTACTGCTTGGCCTGGTTCAACCCCCAGTCAAACTCGCTCGAGAACACGGCCGCATTGGCGCCCTTGAAGCGCAACAGCGCAATCGGCGTACCGAGCGCGTTGCGCGTCGCCACCCACTCCTGCAGAATGTGCATCGTCGGCGAGGGCTCGTTCACCGGCACACCGCCCCCGCCGACCGTCGCGTGCCCCACGGCATACCCCTGCGTGTGTAACGTCACCGTGCGCAGGCCGGCCCACATGGGTGGACACCCGTACATGGCCGCCTGCTTGTCGCTGTTGACGAGCAACCGGACGAGGTGCATGTACTTGTCCACGCTCAGGACGAGCTCCGACACACGCGGAGTCGCGCGCAAGAGATGCACGTCCATATCGGCGCCGAATTCGCACCGCACGTAGTGCAGCCGCGCGAGCGCCTGGAACGCGTGCGGGTGAGAACATGCGATGAACGCGTGGATAGACGCCAGCGCGGGGGCCTTGACGTCCTCGAGCATGAGGGTGTCGATATTGGGGACGGAGACGAGGTCAAAGAGGCGCAGGCCGTTGAGGAGCATGCGTCCGTTCACGGCGAGCTCGCGCAGCGTCGGCAAATAGATGGGCGAGATGGGCTCCTGCGACACGAGCTCGACGAACCCGCGGAGGTGCAACGTCTGGAGGTTCGCGCACGCGGCCAGTACCTGGTGGAAGCTGCTTCGCGACATGGGGAACTGCGGGCCGGGGTAGACCGAGAACGAGAGTATCTCGGTGCCGGGGTTGGGGAGGATGACGGGGACGTTGTCGAGGCGGACGTCGGTGAGGAGGGGCGCGCCCTGCGTGAAGATGTGTGCCACCGGGAGCGGACCTTGGGTGGGCATAGTGCCTCGGCACATGACCCTCAGCCGCCGCAAGCAGGGCGCGGCCTTGTCGCGGAACACGCAGAGGAGCGCGGCGAGCGTCTCTCTCGAGACCGCATCAAGCACAAGCTCTTGAAATCGGCCCACGTGGGGCATCAACACGGTCGTCAGCACGCGCTCCAAATGGGGATACTTGGCCCACGGACCCAAATACACACGGAGCAAGCTGCCTTCGGATCGCGAAAGATACTCGCCAAGGCACTCTTCCTTGTGCTCAAAGGGGAAGTGGATCGTGGACCAGAGGCTGGGGGTCGAGAGAGCCACGGCGCGCCACTGACTGCAGACATGGGAGAGGCGGACCTCGACGGGGAGCTGCCGGAGGAGACTGAGCACACCGGACCACTGCGGATTGAGGTGACGGCACTCTTCAAAGATGAGGACGAGCACGTCGGGGGGCAGCCGCGCGACGGCGGACTTGGCGTTTTGGATGCGGGCGGCGCGGGCGCGGAGGCTGCGCATGAGAGAGACGAGCTCGTCATAGGAGGCCTGGAGGCCGGCGATCTGGGCTGTGAGCTGGTCGAGCTCGTCACTGGTTGTGGCATCGCTGCGATAGCAGAGGGACATGGTGTTATCTGGTGCCACTGTGCGGAATGGGGGATTGAACGGGACGCGAGAACACGGGGCGTACGTACGGTGGGGAATGGCCAGGAGTTCGATAGGGATATGTTCCATAGAAGAGACTAGTACTTTGGGTTAAAGGGCACGACCAGGACACGCTGCAAACACGTTGTTCAGGGGAGCAGAAGAAATGAGAGAGGACATACCAGACTGGGTCAGCTGGGAAGGGGGTCAATTGGGAAGTCGAGGGTGGGGGGGAAGGTCGGAAATTTGTAGGAGAGCTTGGGCATCTGTGGAGGTGGATCTACAACGGTCTCGGTGTCTGTACACGACGGACACGATGGTGGTGGAGCCATGGCGTTGTGGCCGCAAGCGGGCTGCCTGTTCTTTCTTCGGTCCGAGCTTGGAATGTCATCGATGAAATCCACCCAGCACCCGGTCCGTACAATACACGTAGCGTCAACTCAAAACACTCCGTCCACGAAGACGATGCAGATGATGAAGATCATAATTTACTACTCTCATGCCCTCAAAATATTCACGGAGTAGCGTGTATGATCGTCGGTGGCCCCCTCGGTCCTGGCCCCCCCATCTCCCATTCCTGAGTCTGCATCTTCCGAAACATGTGCGAACGATACTGCGATCCGTAGAAATCGCCCGTAAAAGCCCAATCAACGGGGCAAAGTCGAGGATCGTTCGAGTGCTGCGGGACTATTACCCGCATGTCCACGTGCAGGTGCGACTTGGCCAATGCAGAACTGAATTGCTCTTGAAACACATGCGCATTCGATCCTTCCAGCTGCACCATCTCCAACGGCTTTCCAACAGATTTCCTTTGCTGGAAGACATCAAGCAGAATCGCCATCATGGGAGGTAATTCATCTTCCCTGTCTGTGTCCGCATCATCCCTGTCCTGCATCCACGGTCGTGCCAGGTGGAGCGATAGCGTACGTAAATTGGGCCATAGCGGCGTAGTCCCGTGTAATGAAGCTTGCTTGTCGCTGTTAAGCAGGAGCCGCAGAAGTTGTGAATGGTGACCGATCGTCACAGAAAGATGGGTTAATTCCGATGTCGTGTGTGCAAGATATATTTCCAGATCGTCATCCATATCACCCTCTATGTAGTGGAGTGCACGCAGTCCCTGGAACTGCTCCGGACATATCCGCGTCATGAATTTGTGTATGGACGACAAGAAATGACGTTTGACGGCAAATAGTGTGAAGGTACGGATGCCTGGCGTGGCGATGTTGCGGAATACATTGAAGCCATGAATCAAGGCATTTCCGTGGACGAGAAGCTCGCGGAGAGCAGGTAACACGACGGGCACGCTCCCTGGCTCCTCGTGAAATCCACTCACGAAACCCTTGAGATGAAGCGTGGTGAGAGTAGACGCAAACGGGGTGATCATGCTCAGTAGATCACCCCTAGACAGCGGCAAGCCTGGACCAGGCAATGGATCAAAATGAAGTGTGCTTATGGAAGACTCCGGGAAGGTGATTGGAATAGCGCACAAGCGAACATCGGAAAGAAGCGGTGCGCCGTGTCTAAAAAGCTGGAAGCGGGGATAGGACCCTTGTCCACGGACGGCGTCATGGCTCGTAATTTTTAACCGACAAAGATGGGGAGCAGCAGTGTTGGAAAGGAGGGAAAGAATGCTAAAAAGTTCCTGTCGATCCTCGGCGTCCAGGATTAGTTCTCGAGTCTGGGGTATTCTGGGAATAAGGAGGGAAGAGATGAGATCCATAATGCCTATATCAGAGAGCACGGGGCCAATGTGGATGTCGAGGGGACACTGTTTGCACCTCGCAAGATATGCTCTAATGGCGGTTTCTTTGTGGAGGATTGGGACCCGTATGGTCGTCCAGAGAGAAGGGGTGTTGAGCGCAGCTTGGCGCCATCGAGAGCAGACGTGAGAGAGCTGGACTTCTACAGGAAGGGGCCTTCGAGGGCCGGGCCACAGGTTGAGGAGACATCTGCTTTCGTCGAAAATGATCGCAAGCACATCGGAGGGCAGCCTAGATATGGGGAGGGTCTTGTTGTTGATTTGAGCAATGCGGCTTCTGAGGGTGAGGATGGAATACTGGACGTGGAAGGCCTCGACGGTCAGCGCCTGCTTGCGCTCCTGTAGAATGGCTATCTTCGCGGCGAGCTCGTTGACTTCGTCCTGTGCAAGACTGTCGAGGCGGGGCGGGGCGGGAATCATGACTCGCTGCATCGAGACGGGTCAAGTCTACGCCGAAGATACTGTCAAATGGCCTTACTGGCTGTGTAGGTGTCTCGCTGGCGGTAGGAGAATAGCAGTAGCACTCGCCGCACGTCGCAAGTACCGAGGCGAGCCAAAGCGGAAGTGCGGACCCGGAACTTGCGTGGGAATTTATCCTTTTGTCTCGACCCAGCATACATAGCAGTGCTGGTCATTCATCCATACAGGTCAGTTTGTTTGTGGGCACTTGGATGCACATTGTTCAACATTTAGCCTTGGATACACAAGGTAACACAATCGCCGACAATAGTACGTTGCCCCCCTTGTCTTCGTTTACTCGACCCAAAACCCAGACTTCGTCGCTTTCAAATTGAATCCACATCAATCAAGTACGTCATTTGTCTCGACGTTGGGCGCACACACTCGGCTTCGAGATAAGGGCAGGGTCTCTTCATCAGGACCCACTCAATGCGTGCCTAAGAACCGATGTCAAAGAGGCAAACTTTCTGTTGCAGGAACAGTTCGGGAGTCTAGCGATCATTCTCATGATCCGGGTTTTCAATGGCGCTAACCTTATCACGGTGATCAACTCTACGGAGCCCACTGGGTCAAGATCCGAACGCTTCCATACAGAGCTACATAAGTAGGTTAGTAAAAGAATGAACCTTGCTTCAATGGATGCCACTCGGCTGGCATTATTCCATTTGCATGACATGCATAGATTTTCTTTTGCTTAGATCTACATACTTATTGATCAAAGAATTTTACGCAGCTACCCATGTCCATGCTAAGATCAAGGTGGCTCTGACAGCATCTCGTAATGCGAACCGGCGATAACACAGAAGGCTGTCAGTGTCCATCTCGTTGTTCTCTTCTTTATAAAGGTCAAATGCAATCCAGAAATATACATCAGCATAGTCGCTAGCAATCTAATCAAGGAATACGGCAGCAGACCTGCCGACAAGACACAAACCGGGTCATCGGGACCGTTCGTCTCGACAGGCATTTGCCGTTGCTTCGACTCCCCGTGATCGCGCACGAGACTAGCAACGCCCAAAATCATGAAACGGGGGAGCAAAGTCTAGATTTAATCATACATCGTGACATCGAATCGCCGTCGAAGCGTGCGATCTGTGTACCGATTCTAGCCCGTTCGACGAGGCACCGTGACTTCCTTGTCGGGTAGTTGATTAGTGTCATGGCAGCCTGTAGCGCTACGGCCGTTTGAGGTTTATGAACACGGCGTAGCGCACACAGACTTGGAGGTTGAAACCCTAGAACGTGATGATATCTCCGGGTGGTGGCGGGCGTTTATCAATTCGGGTGTGTGGATTGGCTGCGGGGCTGTCGACATGCCAATGCTTCTGTCAATATGTGGGCTATGCGAGCCGAATCTGGGGGATTTGTGGAAGCGGTATCACGGAGTCATTAGAGTTTCGCTAGTGTGGACTGTGGACCGGCTGTGTTATTATTGCTGACTCGGCGGCGGAGACTTTCCAGGTAATAAATTGTGCTCCGTTGTACTTGAATAAACTTAAACGTTCACAACATGTACACAGTTATTGGAAGAATATATAGATAGTCCTTAGATCCTTCAAAGCTTGTCTCCTACACCACGAGCTTCCCTTCACAACCGCGCATTCTTTGGCATCGATCGCATTGCCTGTCTTACACCCAAATCTGCCAGAACGTCTTCGGCTGCGCGATCAAGTGCTCTTGTCAGTCATCGATGCTGTCGGAAGACGCGTTTCAACTCACCTCCTCCAAGGAGCGAGTCAAACGTAACCGTTCGGTAGTACTGCAAAAACGTTAAATAGCTTTAACAGAAAGCGGGGAGCGACTTACGTGTTCGATGAACTTGCCCATGCCAGTCTTAGTGATACCACGCCCGCCGAATATCTGAACAGCTTCTTTTGCGGTCTCCTGGGCACACTGTGTACTATAGCTCTTTAGTAGCCCCATGGGTCTGAGGGCAAATCAGCAAACTCCCTGAAGACATAATTGTATTCCTTACCCTGCCAACTTTTGAGCTTGTTGCTTGTACGTCTACAGGACGATCCGTCAACTACATCACGCACACGAACGTCAAGAAAGCTCACCATATGCGTCATTTGATACGTGATATTTTCCAACCAGCTTTGAACACTCTCTGTGCGCGCGATCATACCAGCTATCTTGGAACGAATCACCGCCTGGGAAATAAGCGGTTTCCCAAACGCCTTGCGTTGAGTGGCCCATTTCAAGCATTCCTCGACGACCGACCGCTGACTTCTCGCAGAACTGCAGCACATTACCCATCGCTCATGGTTAAAGTTGCTAGATCAAAGTTGTTAATCTTCAAGCTCCAGTCCATAAGCAACGTACCTAAGGATAACGAAAATTCCACCGCCAACTTCACCCAGTGTGTTACCGACAGGTACGCGGACATTGTCGAACGTAATATAACCCGTCCCCGCAGTGCTGGAGTAGCTCGTCTTGATTTGCCGAGTCTCAATCCCTGGACCTCGTTCGACCAGGATAACCGTAAGACCATCCTATCCAAAACACGTCAGGTGCTATAACCAAAGTCGTTTGCCCACTCACATCCGTCTTGCAACCCACTGTAAAGCTACATAAGTAGGTGAGATTTTACACAAAAAATAAAACTTGAGAGCATACTAATCGGCGAATCTAACGTTGAAATGCAATGAATACGAGCGTACATATTTCAGCAGTCATCACTCACGTAGCGTTCGTGATCCACTTCTTTGATCCGTTAATTATCCACTCCTTCCCATCTTCACTTAATCTGGCAGTGGTCTGGAGACCCATGACATCACTTCCGGCCATTGCTTCTGAGATAGCAAGACAGATGAATTTCTTGCCAGATAAGACCTCCGGTACGACCTTTGCTTTGAGTTCCTCGGATCCAAAGTTTAGTAGAGGGGGAAGACCAATAACTTTGCCTCCCAATATGCCTGAAAAGTGGACATATAGATGAATTTGCGGAACACAATGAAAGCCTACCGTCACCATATCCTCGCTGACCACATCGCACAAGTTCTTGAGTGATTATAAGCTGGCAAAAGAGGTATGAAATGATGGTTGAGAGGCACATACGAGGACACACACCTCGTGGAAGTAATCAAACTAAGCAGATCACAGTTAGCGAACGTTTCAAGAAGTTTGTTCGAACTAACTTCTTCTGGCTCGACGAGACCGCCCATGAGTACTCGTCCCTTCAAGTGTTTCCCAGGCCCCAAACGCATGGCATGCATATTTACTTCACTGATGTATTACATCCGTCAGTCGGCATCCGAGACCACAAATGAATGATGCTTGCGCCATTTTGTCAAAAACCGCTTGACTTGGCCGTTTACCATCTTCTTCGCGAGCCTTGTTTCCTTAAATAAGGTAAAGAAAGAAGAAAGAAGAGGATCAAGTACCTGCGCGTCATCAAACATCACCTCATCTACGAATCGTCGGATCACTTTTTGGAACGCACGATGGTTCTGCAGGAGTTTATGACCACCTGTGAAATCAAGCTAAATGGATTGCTTACGTCGGAATAGTATGGGCTGAAATAACCAGGCGTCAACCAGGTAGGCTCTGCGTAAGGGACGAGGCTGACTTCTCCGACTACACGATCGTACAAGACACTCTTCTGGCCCTGGATTGTACCGATTTGAAGACGTTTGTATTGGGAACGCTCCAATACTTCATGACGATGTAGCCCATAAAATGCCTCGGTGGCATCTCGACCAGCTGAAGAAGGAAGGACGAAATTGGAAGAGCAAAGTCTTATTCGGGTAATAGTACGTACCAACATCCTCGTCGAGTAAAACGGCAATACCTCCAGGATGAAGGTCCTTGAAACGAGAGAGATTATAGACTTTGGAATCAATTACAACCCACTAATGTGACGTGAGTCAATATAAGCTCTTAAAGCTGCTGTACGCACGAGGTCATCCGGTGTGTTGTGCTGAGAATGAATCAGACGACATGGAAGTGAAATAGAAGGTAGGACAAACCTGTGCGACTTCTTCGAGGGTGAATTCTTTGAGTACTGTGGCAGCCATCTGGTCGGGTGGATGTGGTACAAGGTAAGGAGCAAACCCCCGACTGACCCGTTTTATGACAGTCTGACGCACATGCAAATCTGGGGGACATGTGATTCTACACTCGGTTTCGACAAACAATGACAAATACTCCCCTCCGGCAACCTCCATCTCCGATCCGATGTGCCTTTATATAATCTCCTCGTGGTCGTAGACGAGTGCAAATTTTAAGCCATTCCTTCACCTGATTTCGCTCGTGATTTAGCTTTCATGCAGCTGGAACTTGAAATCGAAATCTGAAGCAGTGCAAAAGGCGTTACTTTGAAACCGGCATCTCCGCTCAGTTTTTCGCATTGCATGGTCCGGCTTTGCCACGCGATCTAGACATTTTCACGTTGGACTCTGTCGTTTGGACTCCAGCCACTACTCTCGAGCACGGGATTCTATCAGCAAATGTCCGCGGGTCGGCTGGCGCAGACCGAGTTGATGCATTCAAACCAAGCGACAACTCACTTCGTAGGTATGTGTTTCATGCGACTCCCGCTCTACGGTGAGCTAAATATGAGGAAACCTAGTTCAGAGTCAATTGTGCACGAGTGACACCTTGCGTAGTGATTCATTTAGGTATGCGTGGACAATTTCAAGCATGCATACGTGGCAGGGAACGACGGCTCTTAAGCGAATCTTATTCCTCGTAAGCACCCGTTGTGCATCATGTCATG
Source organism: Austroboletus novae-zelandiae (assembly GCA_038090275.1). Lineage (NCBI taxonomy): Eukaryota > Fungi > Basidiomycota > Agaricomycetes > Boletales > Boletaceae > Austroboletus > Austroboletus novae-zelandiae. The sequence continues at coordinate 22,220 of JBBPML010000051.1, read as the reverse complement.
TCTTCAATCCTGGTTAGCACGGACTGAATCTTGTTATTGATGAGCGCTCTCGCAAAACTAATCTTCTTTTTTTCTCCTCATTTATTGTCCGTTGGAACTAATCTTCTAAGAATCAAGCGTTCGTTCATCTGACTTCGTAAACATATTGAGTTGGTCACTTCTTTTGACGAACTTGACAAGAACCCTGACGAAATACACTGCTGCGGCCTTGCATAGGTAAGGTCATACATAGGCATTCCCGACACATCGTAGACTGACAAATTATCACTTATGTAGTCACACGCCACCACGTCAGTCATTTCTGCAAGCCTAACTCAACTGAGGTGAGATCAATTCCCATTCGTATGCTGTCATGTCCATCCTGTGGGAAAGGCATACTAGATGCGGAAGCATCATGCAACATGCTTCGGAAAATTTCGCCTCAGATTTTCCTTACCTTTCGCCCACCAAGTCAATGTAGTATGTAACGACAACATTTTTATGCTCTTTAACAAGAGGTGTTTTGGCTTCCCATCGGCCCCCTTGAGAACGATATACATTCAGTGACAACTGTCATGAGCCATGACAGATGATGATAATTTCAGGGTACAGGGAATGCGTTTCCGTCGGACTTGCGGTAGGAAAAGGACTGTTATTAACCCAGCAAGTTCCAGCATGCGCAGCATCAGCCCATCTCAAACCAGTTCAACAATGTTACAAGCTTTGCTCCCCTTCCTCGCGGTGACTCTTCTCCCTGCACTCGCTACCTAGGTTCCGTTGGGTTCTAGTCCGGGTATTCTTTCTGTCGACGGCAATCTTGCGGAGTGGGACCTGCACACACATCCGAACCCAAATGCCACTGAGCATCTCATTACTTCGAAACTGGCCGAGAACGTGTGCCAGGAATGGTTGGTAATTCTCATAGTGGCGTTTGTCACTCCCTTGAACTTGTGATCACCTTCTCTAGGTCACAACATTGTTCCAGGAAGTGTACCAAAGGGGACGCTGTTATACCACGGGACGAGTCGCAATGAATTGCCACAGCACCTTGATTGGATCGCGATGAATCCCGAACATTCATATCTATCTTGCGAGAGTTCAGCTGATCAATCCAAAGAAGGATGCTAGCAATTTACCCTAATGACTACACGACCTTTGAAAGCCGTCTATTTTGACGGAAATGGTTCTGCGAATATTTTATATGGCTCATTGAACACTCAAGCGCTCATTTCGTCGGGTAAACTGAAAAATGGTACGCTCGTCGAGGAAAGAAAGCAGTTTCGAGATCTTTGCGCTTGGGGACAACATTTCGGTGTGGATGGCTTTGCGAGGTAAAGATCTCTGCTTTTGCTCCACCAAATCCCGGTATTGATCACATTATACAGGATGGAATCTGACTTGTAAGCAATCGTTTTCATTGTGCTCCAAGTCGTCTCAGATTTGTCTTAGTGAGGTCATGCTCTGCGACTTTACCTCTGGCGTCAATGTGGTTTCCTCCACGAATATAGCGAATCAATGGGCTATTCCTTTCCTTAAAAGTGAGTTCTCGTCTACGACATCTATTATGTGAGAAATAGTGACATGGTTTTCGATACATGTCAGCTGAGATGTTCGAATTCGTGAATCATGGTTCTTGGTACAATCAATTCCCTGATGAAAAGCGCATCCAGTTAGACCTAACGGGGCTGGTCTGTTTTTACGACACCCAACTTGTGCCTTCGCTTGTTCCCATTCGAGTCGGCCAGGCAAGATGGGAGCACCACGTGCAGGATGTATCCAGCGAAGATCTGGTGGTCATAAAGTCTAGGCTGGAGACTAATCTCATCAGACCTGACGGTATGTCAAGCGGAATCGACTGGAAAACACTGTCCAGGTCATTGTCAATCGATATGCCGAACGGCTCCAGCTGATACGCTATCTTCTCAACATCTCGACGACTAACCCAGTCGTGATCCTTGATCTTGCCAGGGACGCTCAGACGCACCTTCGAAATGTGATGTCCCCTTATCTCCTTTCCTCAGCTATGCCCACCGATCCGTCTGACGAAACCGTGCTGGAGTGGACGATCCCAATATTCAAGCTGTGTGCGACTATGCACACATACGCAATGGAATTTCGGTTCGAGTCTATGACGGATTCCGAGAAACTGCTGCTTCGGGCTGTACGTGGGGGTTGATTTGTCGTTGAACACAAAATCATCCCCAGATATGAACGAGGTAACTCGGCTTCGGGAGACTTGGACAGAGGAATTGGACGGCTTGATGGAATGGCTCGATTGGAGTGTGTGGACCAAGTGCATGTCCCCGGGTGCATCATAACGCGATGTTCGGTGTCTCATCGGTATGTATGTATATTGCCTCAGTACATTCGTGATAACAAACCAAGATCTTGTACGATTACACGCTTCAATTTACCTATTCATAACTGCTTTTTAGTTCTCAACACCGTGCGTTTTTGGGTGTCCTCAGTGGGCTTGAGCCTTGGGAATCTGCGGATCACTAAAACGGAATCTTATGTCATGAGATGAATTAAGTATAGAGTCAGGATGGAAACTGACAAACTAACTATCGATCGGAACGTGGACGTTTTGAGTGGAGCTTCGAATCTTCGTCAGATACTTCTACCATTTCCAACTTTCGCTTATACGATTCGGAAAGTCGCGACACCGATGGTTCTGGACCGTCCGGTGGATCCACCCTCATAGGTGACGCAGGACCCGATTCTTCGTCTAAGGTGACTCCCGAGCGCTGGGTAACAACCGACTGCTTGAACACATCGAAATCATTCTTTTTCAGTATCTGCCCATAAAGAATTTTTCCCATATGCGTGTGTGAGAACGGTTTCCCTCTGTTCCGGATCGCAAGAAGCGCCATCACAAAAGGAAGTGGTGAAAGCGAGAATTTGCTTTCACTTTCTTCACGGTGGCCAAACAGGTTCATGCGAATGTTCCGCCGTAGTGATGTAGCACTTGCCGACTCATCCGTAGGTACCCCAAGGAAACGACATAGTCGCAGGTATGAGTTATAGTCATCGAGATAGAGCTGTCCAGCGAATATGTTCAGTTGGTCGATCAATGCCCAAGGCGGAGTCCAGCCAGAAGGTAGGGGAGGAATGACGTAGAATGTCAGATCGTCGATTGGTTTCATGCGCTGTGACTTGCGTGGCGCATATAGATGAAGGTGGACATGTTCGCTCGCCCTAATTTCCGGTAGCAAGTGGTTGGCCTCAAACGGGCTGATTAAAACCAGTACCCGACGATCTCTTTGACTAGATAGCACCCATTGGACAGAACGTAAATATTGATCGATAGTTCCTTTGGTCGACTCGGGCTTGATTGTCTCGCAGAAATCTGCCGTCGAAAGAATGAATGGGCTCCAGACATCTGCTTCCCGAGTAGCAGCAGAACTCTTTTCGATCGTCGTGAAGATAGGACGAAAGGCACTGCTCGAATACAATGCAGGGACTATGCCAGTTTTCACGAAGTTCACGACATCCAGATGAAGGAAATGTTCCGCAGGTTCCGCCTGCGGAGGTAGCTCCTCCTCCCGTTCGCGCTCCCGCTCCCGATTCACCTCTCGTTCTTGTTCTTCTATTTGCACACACGAAAGAGACGTGCCCATAACTCCGAGATCTTTGCAGCGCTGCTGTATGTCTGAGTCCAGCGCCGACAGACCTCTTGTTTCTTGTTTACTCTCCTGTGGTGCGTAGAGATCTTCCAACGATCTGGCTGCCGGCTGGAGCAATACATTAGACAGTTGTTTCGACTTGATCGCTTTGCTGCAGAAACGGGACCAAGCATCCTCTCTTGACCTATAATCCATGCCTTGCTGTGCCCAATGAGGAGCCCGTTGCTGGATGTCGGTCAACGTCTCGTGTATCGCCCAGCATAAGATGTCCGCAGCAGTGATATGAGAGTTCAGATCCTTTTTTAAGGTGCGGATGCTTCTGTCAACCTCAGGTGGTGCGAAAAACATGACCGAGTGGCCATGACCGAGCTTGCGCATCCGCATACAGCCTGATATTATACTGTGAGGTTTTCAAAAATGTGATTAACAATATGAATATAAACCTTGTAAAAGACTATCTTTTGTCAGCCTGGGACCCAATGTAACGGCTGCTCGTGAGCCAACTGGAAGTTTGATGTCGGTCCCTCGTGTATGTGCATGATCCAGGTAGACAACACAGCGCTCCAACTGTTGAGAAAGCGACGAACAAAGCATTGAAACCGACTTTCCATTTCGCAGGAGCACCATCAGTTCGTCTTTTTCGTCAAAGTAAATGGCACCAGCAGCATCCCGAATGATGTCGAACCACGCCTCGGCGACACGGCGATTGGACGTATCGAGGATTTGTGCACCAACATCCAACAACACACGGATTTCTGGCTGTTGTTTTGTAACTGCTTGGAGGAATTCAAGTGTTGTCCATTGTTTGCCATTCTCATTGGCACTTAAGATGTAGAAGTCATTCTCTGGTCGAAGAAGATATGCAAGGACCCTTGCATTGGTCCCCCGTTGATGATCTAGATCTCGCTGACCAATAGACATTGGTAACAACCATCGACCATCATCGGTACCGGAAAAACCTGATATTGTTATTCCTTAGGAACCGAGGTAAACAAAGAAGATAGAACATACCTGTAATCACTTTTCCCTGTTTCCCAACCAAGTCCCAACTAGAGGCAGAAAGTTTGGAAGGGAATTCTTTTGCTTCCCTTGGAAACACCACGCGAGAAAGGTAGAGGTTGATGGCGGCTTGATTTCGAAAAAAGAGTGGATAAATGACCTTGTCCCATTGCTCTGACGACCTCAGGTTCATCTCGCCAAGTGTCTGAAGCGATTCAGGAAGCATGCTATCACTGTAATCTTTAACCCAAATTGCATACTCGGCATGCGGATCGTCTTGGTCCAACAGAATCTGGAAAGACGTTCTGAGCTGCTCTTTACTGAGGCCGGAATAGTAGTAGGATAAACATGTGAGAATGATGGCGATATCGGGATGGCCGAACTGGATATTTGGTACCGGCAAGTCTTTCGCTCGATAAGGGACAGCAAGCATTGTGGGTTGGTCGGAGGATTCCTGGAAGTCAAGACCATACTCTACACGCCATCTGCGCTCCAAAAGTGCGAACATGAGAATGTTAGAAGCCAGAAGACCGCGAAGGAGCAGCAGTGCGGTCCACGTGCAAGCCTGGCCAGAACACTTAGCATACTCCTCTACTCTTTTGGCTGTATCCGGAAGGATGTCCTCTTCAGATATGAAATCGCTGATTGCATCTTGCAGTTCTGGGGAGAGGTCGCGGAAGTCGAGATTGGGTATTCGTCCCGCCATCACGAACTCCATGACCAGTGGTTTTAGTCGTCCACCAATGTCAGAACCTGACACAGTACCGATTCGTGGAAAGGACCCCGGTGGTCCGCTTTCGATTGGAAAAAAGTCAGGATAATTTCTTGCAAGCTCGTTAAGGCAGTCCTTTGCAAAGCGTAAAACCAGCTGCACGATTGTCCATCTATCAGGGTATCCTTCCATATGTTGCTCGAGGCCGATAGTATAAATCAATTGGAACCGGGAGTGAAGTATTTCTTCGCTCTCGTCCAGCATATCTCGAATGTGCGATTTCATCCATTTTTCGAGACTCATCCAGCTGGGTGCGCCGTCTGAAGTGCTAAGGTCATCTCCAGTGCCCTCGTTACATCCCTGAGTGACGGCCTCTTCAGGTAAATGGCTTGCTGACTGGCCCAACCGTCGGAGTATGCCAAAAACAAAGCTGTCTTCCGGTAACTGGATGTTTCATGATCAGTCACATCATCACTTGTCTAAGACATTCATACTCGCCAATTTGAGCGATAATGATGCCCTGATGTGCCGGTAAATTGCTTTGGGAATTTTGGATGTTGAACTAGATACAGGCATGCTATTGTGTACTGCCCTCTCTACGCACTTCTGCTTGAGAGACACGACGTGTTCGGGTTGTACAAGTAGAATGCCATGCTCCGCCATGCATTGCTTCATGAGCTTGTGCATATCGTCGATCTGGAGACTGGTCACCAGGCCACTGTAGTCGTACTCGGGGGTACGGGAGAAGGGCAAGTGATATATTGGTCGGTTAACAAGCCCACTAAGACGAGCAACGAGCAGGTCGAACATCTGGGCTGTCAATGACTTTGGAACAATGACACGGACGAGTTGCTTTCCATTAGCAAGAGCAGCGGCGGCAATCGGGATGATGACAGATGATTTTCCTTCGCCCATGTTCACTTGCATCACAGTGTTTCGTCCCGATTTTGGAGACATCATTTCTTTGGCGACTTCTGCCTGGTTGCGACGAATGAGAAAGTTTCCCTGAATCTAAGATAGACAGAATTAACATCGATAGGCAAAATAGATCACAGAAAATGTATACCTGAATTAAGAGCCAGTCCGGATAGTCTTCAGGATCCCACCCAGTGCATCCCTCGTTCTCCAATTCCTTCGAAAACTCTTCTTCGAGACCATCCAAAGCAAACCGTAGTAGCCTCCGAGCACGTTGGAGATCCAAAAGAAGCAAAGCCAGTGATATTAAACATTTCTTCCATTGTCCGGGGAGAGTTTGTGCTGATGTAGATGCGAGGCATCGCAAGAGCATATCTCCCGTGATTGGCGACCATTGACCAGATTGAGTAGTGCTTTGACATAAACTCTCGTTCAGAGTCGTGAGAGCGTCAAAATAGTTGGCTCTGCACCGAAGATAGTAGCCCTTGAGCATGTCGAACCGATCAAGCTCTTGAGCCAACGAAAAGGTCACGTGATATTCCTCTCGGACATGTAGGGCACTAGCGCTGAGGTGGGCAATGTACTTCTGAAGAAAGGACTCGGAGCACGTGGGTTTGTTCCGTTCAAGAGAAGGGAACAACCTTTTTAGTTCGGAAAGATCATGCAAAGAACTCTTGTGGCTGAGACGAGGCAAAATGCAACGTGGAGGTAGTAATGCCACCGGAGCTAGTCGGCCGAGAAACAGCTGGAAAAGAGTAATCTCCGCTGGTGTTTGTTCAGTGAAAGCATTCTTCTGAGAAGATGGTGCGCGTTTCCAGTAATATCTTTCTTGGATTTCTTTATACACCGTGTCAACTTTAGGATGTGCGGAAACCCAGATGAGATTCTCCTCATGGAGAGATCTGAATTTCGCAATCGATTGACACCCGCCAGAACGTAAGAGAGAAACTGCCGCTTGAAGACCCGTCTTTCCCGTGAATGGATCCGCGCTATCCCGACTGGTTGCTGCATGCATGTATGCTAGTTGCCTGATGCTTCTCAGGCTACCATTCCCTATCAAGCAGCCTAATTCAGCATCCACATCATAGACCTGATATGTTGATCCGACTTCATGGTATTCGCTTTTAATGAATCGAATTAAATTACCTGAGTCCTTGAGAGTTGTGGGGATGGCATCAGGCACAAGAATGCGTCTAGCGATAAGCCCCTCCAAAGGGTAGGCTTTCTGCTGTAAGACAAACAGGTGCTCTATACCGAACAGCGTCTCGACTTGCGGATTGCTTTCATAAACCATGTCTTTGAAGTCACAGGACTCGAGCTCTCCCTGTTCGTTGATGAAAAAGGACAACCCATGGTAGGGTAGCGTGACAGTCAAGCGCAGGATCGATGTAGATTGTGTTTCGATGGGGAATGTGGTCATTACCAGATTGTTCGTCCAGCGGACTAAGTCCTCGTTGTTTTGTGGGGGGCTGGATTCCCAGATAACATTAAGGCTCTTGAAACAGTGCGACACCACTGCCCATGTCAGGCTCCGGATGTCCACAAGCGACTCGCTACCCTTGTATGCGCGATATTGGCCTGATGCACAATCAATCCTCCAGTCCTCGGGAGATGGGTGCAATAGTTGTTTAAGAGGACGTATCTCAAGTATCCCTCTCGATAGACTCAACCAGTGAATATGTCCGCCCAGAAGTGGCGGCGGAAGGTCGTGTAGGAGTATATGGGAAGGAACCCACTCAAGGATATCTTTCGGATCATAATAAATCATCTGAACCACCAACTGGATACCGTCTCGTAAAAAAAAGCGCATCTGTGTGTCCAACCTAAAGTTATGATATTGATATGACACATGATTCTCATTCATACCTTTTGTTTCAGCATCATGCCTTGATTGGAGGGGTCTGGAAGAACAAGAAAGCCTCCCTATATTTTAGTGAGTCAGAGACATTTCAGATAACAATAACCATGGTATTTACGCACATCAGGAGATATTCCTTTGCATCCCCAAACAGTCCTTATTCTCTGAAATAACCTGCCTATCGGCTGTCCATCTGATTGAAGCTCCCCATTGAGTAGGTTAAGATGCACACTTTGTGATGGATTCTCTATGGTCTCTTGGCGTAAAGCTCGGCAAGTGAGCCAATGATCATTTGGATGGTCTAACTTCTTCCATCTAGTCACATCTGGTTTGTGGCTGGGGAAAAACATGCGAACCGCAAGGTCAATGCCACGATCAGTTAGTTCAGAAAGAATTGCATTGCTCAGGACAGTCTTGAGTGTCAAAGAAAGACGGTGACGATTACTATATGGACCATCTGAAATATTCGCATCAGTTGAGAGTCAAGTATACCATATTTGAGATTTAGAACATACCAGAGTTTCCCAGACCGTCCGTTAAGAGTGTGCAAAAAAGAGCGGCACTGATGTCTTCTTCAGATTGGAAACTCTTCGCGAGCATAGAACTGTCGACATCAAACGTGCCTAGGCAAGCCTCAGACATGCCCCACAGAAGTTTCATGCGTTTCATGTTCATAGGCTCCTTTCCCAGGTTGTATGATAGCTCCTGTACCCAGTCAAACATCTTTCGACGTACTTTCCGAAGGAGTGTGATAGTTTGATGCGAAATCCGTCCACTGGGGCTTGACGCAAGGACTCGGGTAAGCAACAATGAGATGGTATGCATCATCATCCTGTCTATGACTTGAGCTCCAACATCCGCAAACAAATTCTCGAGCTCATCAAGAAGTACTATGCAGAATGTTGAGTCTTGAAGTTCTTCGTGCCAGAGCCATGTCGCTTTGCCTAGATCCAGAGGCCCAACTTGAAAAAGAGCACGTAAAAGGAAGTTGTGAACATCTTCCTGTCGAAGGTTCAGGCTTTTACTACGTAGTCCGTGCAAAATATTGAACCATTGCAGTGATCCGCCACTACGCGACTGTTCGAGCGCGAGGAATTCGTCCAAAGAGAAGTCAATAGGGCATTCTATCTGATCAGCCAAGACACCATTGGGAGTGCGTCGGGTATCATTTTCTTGACTCCCCGGCGGACGCCGCCAATCGATCCAACGTTCGGGATCACGTTTATTTTCCTCCCACATAAAGAACATGCTGTCATAAAGGATTGCATAGCGCAACGTTGGATTATTTTGCGACCCCCCTGAATAGGTCAACTGGATGTATTGTGGGTATTCATAGTGGTCACTGTTGGTACTGTATTTCTGAAAAACGGGAGCATGGAAAAGCGGATTTTCTTCAGGTTTCTCTCTTCTGGAAAAGGCGCCGCTGGAAGAGAAATAATACCACATTCGCACAGCTGCAGAACGCCAGATGCGAATGCACAAAGGGCATTGCAGCTCGAAAACGATGGCTTTGGCATATAATGGCAAGGCAGGTAGTGGTAGTTGGGCGTCTTGCTCGATCTGAACCTTCAGTTGCTGAAGATAAGGAGATTGGTCATAATAGCAGACAGGGAGACTGCCTTCATCGAATAACACCGACCATCCCAGTTGGGATTGACGTGCTAAGAGGTACTGGTATGCACGAGATATGCGGTGGAAACTTGTTTGATTATGCGCGACCAGGCTTTCCAATGCAGCAGCTGGAATCTCGGGGGAGTAGTTGGCAAGTATTGGAATTTCCTTCACAAGGAGCTTGTCAAGTGCCACGAAAAGCTCGATCCCCGTCAATAACATGATGGAGTAGCCAATGATGTCATTTTCAGAATGGAGGACCCTATGGCGCATGTACTTGTCCATCAAGATGTCGAGTTGACTGCATGCCCCATCTATATCTATCACATTGGCAATCCAGTCGTCAATATCCTCCTCGACTGCTTTCTCCATGTCATATAAAACAGTGTTAATCGTCTGTCTAGCAGCAGCTGCTTCGGAAAAGATCTTATTTGAGTTCAAGAAATCATGAAGAGTGCCACGCCAAAGATTACTGGGGACAAAGGGTGTGGGGGAAGATTCACGATTATGATTTGCAAGGGCATTTTGGATATAATCATGACTGCACGTGAGGGAGAGTCGGGTATCCCTCTTGAGTTCGTCCTGTGAGAGATTACGAAAGGAGGCCGAGCGTGCGCTCAGCTGCTCCAATGTGGATAAGGTCATCTGGGAGAGCCAGCCTGGGATGGATGACTCCAGCTTGCTCAAGCGACGCTGAATTTTACACGTCATGGGATGAAGCAGATCCATGTACAGGGTAGAAATGTTTGCGTCGCTTGCGAGGGTGCACATGAAGAATAACGTGAATGCCTTATATAATCCGCGCCCAAGGAGACAACGGCCCATAGACATCTGGATCACGACCTTGATAAGAAGCCAAAGAGGCGAACGATACCAATAAGACAAAGGCAAAGTTCTATCACGATTGCGGAATTGTTGGGTGATAAGAGGGACGTCGACTGAATGACCAACGCTTCGCAAAATGTCATTTTGGAGTGAAACGAGAAATTGTGCAGAACGATCCGAGCCAAAACCGCCACGGTGGGAGAGGAAATCGGCGAATTTGAGTTGGAAGTCCGCATCATAGAAAACATGATTCGGCACTTCCACTGCGAATTCAGGAAGCGAGCGTGAAGGCTCACTGTGTGTCGACAAGTCGAGCGTTTGAAACATCATGCCGGTCTCCCGTTTTGTGAGGAGGATACCAAAGTTCGGAGATCGAATGCTTTTGTGAGAACCCTTGCCGCTGGGAGATCGGATGGTAGGATATCTAACGAAAAATGCAAGACACTCTATGGTTTTTTTAGCATGATTAGTCGATTACACAAAACAGTTGTGAGCATACCTCCTGTCTGCATCTCATGCAGTTGGGAGATTACGCAATCTCTGTCAATGCCCTTAGATTGAACGGATGCTTGCAAATTGTCCAACATCCTGGTGATGCAATACCACTGAGGCTCGCAGGTTTCACCGATGCGTGAGCAATAAGCATGCGCGGCGCTACACACTGCACGAGCTAGCAAAAAATCATCCGTTACGGAAGGCTCGGTCCCCTTATAAGGGTGCAAAGGAACGAAGACGTGGGTAACAGCATAAAGCAGTGATTTGGGAGTATGGATGAATGGTGGCCCACTCGGCGCCTGTTGAGTAGACATAGACATGGTTAAATGGCAAAGGGAAACACGAGGCGTGCGAGCCACATGACCAAAAGTATACGCACAGCCCACTTCAGATAACCAACTCAATTTCGACAACAGAGTATGGCTCGACGGTACGAAGTAGGTTTATCACAGCATCCGCTTAGTAGGGTGGCAAGGTGGGGACGAGTCATCTAATTGGACAAGAGGTCTCTGAAACTTCAAAATTACACAACTCGCCAAGTTACCGCTGCACATATATTCGATTATTGAATCAATATTGGCAGGTTTTGGTAGACGCGCCGACCAAACTGAGCCATGACCTTGCAAAGTGCGAATATGCTGTACTCACCAGGAGCAGTTTGGCGATGAGGCAGGCAATATATAGACTCGGTTTGCGGCAGTTGGATCTAAAAACGTGAGTTGAGCGATTATGATAAGGCTGGAATTGCTTGAGAATAACTCAGAGCAATGAAGCGAATTTCCAAACTATCTTTGAGGAAAACATGATGTACTCTACACGGAGCAACATTCGAACTGCCAGGTATAATGATTCCTTTTTTATTTTCACATTATCACGCTCTAGACTCATGACGTCATTGCTTACTGATACATTACTCATCCATGCTTATGCATGATGACACACGCTGACTGATGTAGTTTAGGGCTGGTGATTAGTAACATAGTTTAGGGTAGACACATATGCATGTATATAAGGGCTGAGTCCTATGGCGAATGTTTCCCATTCACAGAATAGTTATTGTATTGCGAGTAACCTGAAGCACTTAGCCTAAGGCCTTGTAGTGGTCCTAACATTATTCTGTGAATTCTCCTTGCTTTGCCTTACTCCTCTGTCGACAACAAACTTATCGCCTATCCTCTCATTGCCATTGTCTTCGATGCCAAACTTATCGACGTCGCTGTCCTCACCCTGTCTTCACCCACCAAGTCGTCACCCTGTTGTCTGGAACTATTGCCTCTGTGCATCGCTGTGAGCACTGTACAGGCAACTGCTTCCCCTCCATTGACACCACTAACTCTGATCCCAATGATAACCTTTGATGGGAGATTCCCAGAGTTCCCACTCCTCCTCAACATTGCCAACATACGCCGCTGCCTCTCCCCCACATCTGACGTTTCCCAACCCTTGTGTGACCCTTTCGGATCGCTTATTTGGGATGTCTGCACCTCTGCCCCCTGTCTGTACTCCAGCGCCCAGCGTGCTATTTGTAGGAAATCACACCTACTCCCCGTCCTCTTCACTCTGCCAAGGCGCACTTAGCATCTAGACCTACCCATCCCTCCCACGCATGCCTGCAATAAGGCACATAGCTTCTCGCATAGTCTGAGGCCAGTAAAACACTGGGCAAGTGTTTGTAGCAGCGTAGCGCTGTGTGTAGAGGTCATCCACCTCTTGATAAATAAGGATAACGTTGCTTGATACCATTGGTATCTGAAATAGTGCACAATTCCAGGTAATCTCCGTGAGAGGATCAGCTGTTCGCGTGATTATAGTCATTGTCACGTCACTTCACTTAGCATAATAAGTTGCCTAGAAGTAAAAGCTGTCTCCCCGACCTCACCTGCATCAAAAACACGCAGATTCCAATCTGGAACTCACTCGTGACAAGTTATATTCCTCTTTCTCCTCCCTCGCCCTCTCTCTTCCGAACCAAGGAACAGAAGAAATGTCAGACTTAAGGCAACTTGAGTCACCATGTCCACTCCTCCCCCCTCATCCTCTCGCATTGGTCAATCCACATTTGGACTTCAATCAGAAAAAGCAAAAGATGTCGAGATGGAAGCCAAATCCACCGAGTCTACTCCCCGGGTCGTCGCCCTCTCCCTCAACGAACCTTCATCACCAGCTGTTGAACAGCCATATGCCTATATGATTGTGAACTCTGTCACAGAGTTCTATACTCAATACCAAGACTATCAGCGACGAAGTATTTGAGACGGTGCCAATTCGGTGCTGTCTCCCATCTTCCCACATCATCTCCTTGCCCCTCCCCCTCCAAGAGCCCCAGTTGCACCCCCACCAGCACCTGCTGCTGGAAATCCATTGCAAGGAACCCAGTCTGGCTTTGCAACACAATTGGCAGTCGTTCCAGCACCTGCAGCTGGTGGACCACCTGTTGCGCAGCATACACAACCACTGGGAAAGTCATGTACGGCCAAGCCCGGTCCTTTTGATGGGACCCCAGCCAAATATGATTCCTGGATGGCAAAATTCATGCTATATACAGGAGGCTTTGCGAGAACGCCTACAGACGCTAAAAGCATAAGGATGTTCTTGGGATTTTGTACAAAAGGTGCCACCGAGACCTTTGCAACTCTTTTCATCATGGAAGGACACAACATCGACGCAATGAGCATGGTTGACTTCATGGAAAATAAAGTCGAACCACAATTTAAACCCATCTATGCCGAGGCTCAAGCCGAGCATGAACTAATGACGTTAAAACAGGACAAGATGTCCATTGAAATGTTCATTGCTCATCAAAAGCAACTCATCATAATGGTGTGGTACGACATGACCCACAATGGGAAAGTCTTGGTTCACCTTTTGCATGCTCACAATGACATCGTTGAACAAGTTGAACGTGGAAGTCCTAACATGACAATCACATACGCTGGAGACTACAACTGCTGGTATTGTGAACTTATACAAGCTGGGCAACTTCTTGCTGAAATTGCCAAAAGAAAGAAAAGGTCATGACCCTGGACACCGTGGACTCTGAAAAATAACTCCTTGTCCTCCAATCCGCCCAAAGCAGCTGCTACTGCAATAACAACAATTCACCTCAATGCTACGGGAATGTTTGGTGGTGCCAGTGTGCCCATGGATATCGGGCAAGCACACACAAAAGGACTCTGTTTCAAATGTGGCAAGGCATGGCCTTGTAAGGACCACATGAAACCTTGGCAGCCAAGAAAAATGATGGTGCGAGGCATTGAAATAGAGTATAATAATGACAAGGAACTGGAGATCATGATAGCGCAGGTACTCCAGGGTTTTCCAAGCAAGGCACAGTAACAGGATCTCCTATGACCTCTAGTTCTTCTTCAATAAATGTACATAGTTCATGTAACTTAAATGGGGCGACCAGAAATGGCATGGCCATTCAACTGGTGCTTAATTCCCCTTGCAATGAACAAAAAATTATTGAAAAGAAAAATGATCCTAAGGAATCCATGAAAGTACTTCAGATACTTCAAAGGAAAAAGACTGGGGTCTTAGTATCAAAGAAGGAATTGCCAAGGGCTGATCCTCCAAAGCAATCCATGAGAAAATCATGATTAAATACCATTGATCCATGGTCTTGTGCCTGAATCAAAACAATGGCAGACAACACAGATGACGACTGTGTAGAATGTCATTTAAGAACTTTTGTCCATGAAACAAGGGAAAGCAAAGTAAATAAAGACTTAGTGACTTGTATAAAGAAAGCCACTGAAGTTGAAGCAGGATTCATCCTAAGGGAATTACAAGCTAAGCCAAAGTTTGTAAATAAGAAAAGATCAGACAAATTGTTTGAAATTGACACAATGCTTGTGTCTCCTGAAAGAAAAAGAATTCTGGCCCTCACTCTCCTAGACTCTGGATGCATGGCATCTGTGATCAATCAGCAGTTTGCCAGACAACATAAGTTGATTGAACATGAACTTCCTCGTCCCATTCCAGTTTATAATGCGGATGGAACTTGCAACACTATTGGGTCTATAACCCACTTTACCATTGTAGAAATGAACATTGGCGAACACAAGGAACAGATTTCGCTTGCATTAGTGAATCTAAAGTCACACGCCATGTTCCTAGGCTACGATTGGTTACAGCGAGTAAATCCTAAAATCGACTGGAAAACAAAGGTTTTGGAATTTGATGATATTCCAGAATTATCACCCGTTGATGAGGAAGACTCTGAATATGAAACTGGAGACTGTATCTTTCAGATCGGACACAGTTACATTAATACATTGGCAATGGACTTAGCAGCTGAAGCCAATCAATCTAAACAGGCAAAAACATTTGAAAATGTCGTGTCTGAAAGTTATCATGATTACAAAGACGTCTTCAACAAGGAATCCTTCAATGAGTTACCACCTTGCTGACCATGGGATCATGCAATCGAATTGAAGCCTGGTGACCACAAAATTGATTGTAAAACATACAATTTAACTCTTAAGGAACAAGAAGAGCTTGACTTGTTCTTAGAAGAAAATCTCACCACCGGACAGATTAGACTGTCAAAATCCCCTTTCACGTCCACCTTCTTCTTTGTCAAGAAGAAAAATGGAAAATTACACCCTGTACAGGATTACTGAAAATTAAACGATATTACAATCAAAAATTGGTATCCTTTACCACTCATCACTGAATTTGTTGATAAACTCCATGGAGCTCACTACTTCACTAAATTGGATATTCGGTGGGATTACAATAACATTTGCATGAAAGAAGGCGATGAATAGAAAGCGGCATTCCAAACCAATCGTGGCTTGTATGAGCCATTAGTAATGTTCTTTGGGTTGACCAATTCCCCGGCAACCTTCCAAACAATGATGAACCATTTATTCCGAGATCTGATCAATAGAGGAAAAGTGGTGATCTATATGGATGACATCATGATCTTCACCAAAGATCTTGATAAACATTAATGTATCGTTCACAAGGTACTTCAAATCCTCCGCGACAACAAACTCAGCTTGAAGCATACCAAGTGTGAGTTTGAACAACTCAAGACTGAATATCTTGGTCTAGTTGTATCAGAGGGAACAATTGAAATGGATCCTATTAAGGTTCAACCAATAAACGATTGGCCTGTTCCTCAGACACGCAAACAATTAAGAGGGTTCTTAGGATTCCTCAACTTCTATTGACGTTTCATGCAGGACTTTGCTTTAGTAGCAAAACCCCTAAATGCATTAATGTCAGAAAAACAAGAATTCATCTGGTCTGAAGCTTGTCAAAAAGCTTTTGATGAATTAAAATGCATCATCACAAGTGCCCCAGCACTTGCTTTACCAACCGATAAGAATCCTTTCTGTATTGAGACAGATGGATCGGGCATCAGTATTGGTGCAATTTTGTCTCAACAATGAAACAACTCTCCAACTTCTTTATATGATGAAGTAGAGTTAAGAAACCCTACTGAGAGTATCGTTATCTGACCCTTTGTGCTAGGGCTCAGTCAAGGGAACCAAAGCCTTGGAGTACATCTCCCGCTAAGGTAGAAAGACTTGAATAAGATATGTCTAGCCTTGATATCCAAACCCGCTAGTCTTGTAGACTTGCTGGCACTTTGCCAGGTGAGCTGAGGAGAGGGAACCAAAGACTTTCTGAGGTAATCTCCAAGTCTTCAAAGCTGGGGTGCAGCTCTGAGGACCCAGGTCTTTATATACTATTCTACTATTTGTACATGTTATGTTACATTACTATAAATGGGAACTCTTCCCATTGGCTACAATAAGAGTCCATGTGAATATAATAAGAGACCAATATGCTATTGGCCTTATACTTCCTTGGCATACATGCACCAGGCATGCTGCATAGATAGGCGATGCATGTCTTATGCATGTCTTGATATATATGGTATAGATGGCAGGGGTCTAGCCCATGACATCATAGATAAGTTATCCTCGAGGTTGTTCCTTGAGGTCTAGGGTGTAAACCCGTCAAGGGTTATAAATAGGGGCACAGGGTCTTCCCTGATAAGGATAGATGCAAGCCTCATGCTGGCTTGGCAATAAGATATATGAACAACATGCTGCAAGCATGCTGTGATATATAGGGGGCATGCACTAGGCATGTGTCTTCAATAGATAAGGGCATAGCCATCAAGGCTGTAACCATCTAGGGTTGTGACATCATAGTCCAGGCCTGTACATGAGGCATGACATCATAGATAGCAGTGCAAGCACTGTCTTGGTCTAGACTGCTGACTAAGCAGTGTAATAGATAGGGGACAAGGGTCTAGCCCTTGGCATCTATGTGGGTAGAAGTCTTGCCACCTTGACTGTGGGAGAGCTTCTTCATAATAGATAACAGGTCTTGCCTGATAAGATAAGGATTAGGAGTCTAGCTCCTGATCATCTAGTGTGTAGTCACATGATCAACATGTGATCCTTGATAAGATAGTGGCTTCTAGTCTATAGCCGATAAGATAGCACAATACTGGATCGTGTCATGATGGTAGATCATAACCAGATGATCTGATAAGATAAGGAAGGGATTTTGTATCCCTTGATAAGATAAGATGTTGAAGACCTTGATGTCTTTGGGTATGATGTAGGGATGCGTTATCCCAATAAGATAAGGGTTAGGGATACATTATCTCAATAAAATAAAGAATAAAAGAGAAATGAAATATTATGCGCCTGTAGAGGGTCACATTCGTCATTCCATCAAGGACATATAAGATAAGCCCACAAGGGGCACATGATAGTCTCACAGAGACCATTCATAACAGTGATGATGGACCCGGTCAACAGTGTTGTGGTATTTGTTCCACCAGTGTTGAACTCCTAAAACAAGATGAGGGAAGCAATGATCGTCACCATGGAAAATGTGACGTAGTACATCGGGTTCACCCTAGAGAAAGAGGACAAAGATTTTGTGTGAAGGTTGAGGGAGGGCGAGAGTGCAAACCAATGTACACATTCATAGAGTATGTGTCGAGTGCCTTGTTGAAGTAATTCATCCACACCAATATACAACCTACCACGATACCGAACAGGTATGTGCTTGGATGCGAGAATTGGTTGTTTTTCTGCCCAGGGTGAGTTTGACGGCAACACTAAAACCCTTGATCCCTATGAGGAGACAGAGCCCACCAACGAACATATGGATACATAGATGAGGGAGTTTGAATGGCCATGAGGTGGTACAACGCTGAAGATCATGAAGAGCAAAAAGATGAAGATGGTTAGGCATTATAGCACGAAACCTTGCTAAAATCAGGCGTATACTGTAAAGCATCGAAGATGACCTACCTGGCTGTATGACATAGTGAAGGATTTCGTCGACTGTCTCAATCTCCTTGTCTGGGGGTGCATTCAGGATGATGACAAGGGAGCCGATTGAACACAACATGCATCACATCCAACCAATGTGACTGAGTTCTTTGTTCACGAGAAACGTTGTGAACACTGCACTGTGTGGTGTCAAGCTTGACAGTACCAGTAAATTGAAGAGACCGACCCAGTGAGAACGCTCAATGCACCCAACAGTGACTTAAAATAAGCAGCGCAAACATGTATGCAGAAAATTTTGCGACTGGGGAATCAATATAAGTACTGAGAGATTCTACACAAATCTCAAGGATAAACCTCACTTTCGCCCAAGAAAGTGCACTGTTCATGCACACATCGAGACCATATGACATGGTCCTCCTCGGTCTCACTTGGTGGTGGTTTGAGGAGCTCATCGAGGGAGTCATAGTCTAACTGGGCGGGTTTGTTGGTCGAGGGTATGATGGTGGTGGTGGTAGGACAATACGGAGGTCGAGATCTATTAGGAACACTAATTGACCTTCACTTGAGAAGCGCGTTCCGAAGATAGCCAGTGAAAAAATGGGTCTCAGCGACATGACCCTTTTGGGGATTGACAACTAAAAATACAAAGTATAGTACCCAAGCGACGAGGCGAGTGCAAAAAGAGGCCAGTGTGTGTGCAACACTGTTAATGGTGTCGAAGTGGAAGGGAGGGAGGGATAAGAAAAGGAAAGGAAGAAAGAAAAGGAAGCACACAAGTTAGAGAGGGGCGAAAGGAGGATCATGAATGGAACAACCATGAAACAACATGCCCTGGAGAAGAGCCGGATGTCGCCAAATGTAATGCTGGAAGGTGTCAGACTTTCAACATCCGATAGCCTGAATCTGATGTGGCAGCATGCCAGTAGCTGCCAGAGAAGTGGCCCCTCCGGCACATAGTGAATGCCCCCCAAACAGCTGACAGCCTGAAAAGGATCAGAGTCACGAGAGAAACCAAGAGCGAAGAGGTGGAGAGCCACCACTATGCAGCCATAAGTGTGGGTAGAGTAGAAAGAGGTGATCACGAGATGTTAAATAATTGTGAAAAATGACAAGCGGATCAAGCAGACTGAGAGAGATGAATTGAATGAGAATGACATTGCCCTTGAAGAGACAATCAGTTTTGTCCTGAGGAAGGTGAAAGGAGTAAAAGGTCAGGGAAAGGGTAACTGAACAGTGAGTAGTGAGCTTGCACAATTGCCAAAGACGTGTATTGTCGGGTGAAACCATCTCTCCCAGCCACAAAAGGCCGAAAAACCCAGTGAGAAGAAGGGATAGGAAGAGCAAGTCATCATGAGCGAGAGAGCATGGTAAGGAAAAGATGATTTGAGTTAAATGGTCCCATGTTAAAGGTTGTTTCTGGCACATGGGAGAAGAGAGTAAATGAGATGCACCTCAAAGTGTACATGTAACCATGGAGGACTGGCGAATGGTGCATATAGCAGGAAAAAAGGGCTCAAGTTCAGAGACAATACCAGTGAGATAAGTGCGAATGGAGCAAGGTTCAATGTGATGTGCCATAAAGGTGATGTAAAATGAGAGAGTATTGATGGTTAGTTCAGGATCAAGACAATGGAGGTGGCAGAAAGTAAGATATGAATTGAGGGCGGATGAGTATATGGCAGCAGTAAATCAATCAAAAGCAAATCCCAAAAGAAACAAATGTTCCTCGTGAAGACACTCGATGGTCCAAGGCTGGCAAGGAGGTTGCCTGGACCTAGATGAAACTTGCATCAATAATCTACTGCCCCTAGCATAGGTCGAGGGGGTTGAAAGGTAGACAACTGCAGAAGTGGACATAAACAGTATGCCAAGTCATTGTGGAGTTGTGAGAGGTGATCAGCCATTTTGTTGTGAGATCCCAAAACATGGAGGATGCGAAAATCGATGTTGTTGACCATAACAGCTTCCACCACCATCATCAACATCCAATTCATTGAGGGAAGAGCCGCAAGAGAGTTGAATATGTGAACAGTGTTGAGACTGTCAGTGTAGACAGTGAGGCAAGAAGACAGGGCATGAGGAATGACAAACAAGATTGCAGACGTAACACAGAGTGCTTCAAGGTAAAAGATTGAAGGATCAGACGGAAGTTGTAGATCTGTCAAAGAAGTCTGAAAACCTTCAGATGTGGCTGGCAACCAAAAACCTAATCCAAGCATAGAAGTGTCACAATACACCTTCAATGTGGAGTCTGAAAGGTGGTGAAAGGACTAGCTGATGGATTTGAAGATAAAGATACCCTCTGAATGGCGAAGACGCTCGGCAACCCAAGTAAGCTCTCTTTCAACATTTCGATTGACCCATACTAAAGCCTTTTGATGCAGCTTTCCGGCCATTTTGGAATAAAGAGCACATAGACCCGGTCGAAGCAGTGGGTATATATTCAATGCCCAATTGAGGTAACCTGCAAGTCCCTGGAAGTCCCTCAAAGCATGTCGAGTACCCCACTGTGCAAAATTATGAAGCATGTCAATAAGTTTGAGTCAAGAGTCATCATACATATGTATATGGAGGCGATTGGGATCGACTTCGAACTCTATGATAGAAAGTTCCAAATCAAAAACTTGTTTTCATTCTTCATGAGGCAACCCGATAAAATCCCATAAGTGAAGAAGCTGGATAAGATTTGAAGGCATGAATTTTCCATAGCAATGATAAAAGAGCTGTTCTCCTTTCTTCTGTGCTGAAAACAAATTGTTGACGTAGATGTAAAGAAAATAGAGAAGTAGCTTCATAACAGCAATCCAGATTACAAGGGACATGAAGGCATGAAAGAGACACTGGGACACTCGTCCACCAAAAACATTCCGGCGATTGACATATCACCAACCATTCAGCATGATGATCTGCTTGATTTGCTATAGGGGATGCATAGGAATTAGACAGTACACTTCAGAGACATCTGCTTTCCACAAAATCAACTCTCCCTTTGAATCAAGACGACGAAGTAGAAGCAGGGCATTTCCCAGATCTTGAACATTGTTGAGGGTGACTCCAGCAATATCCTCCTTGGTGATCATATTATTGAGAGCAAACTCACCTGCACTATGGTCCGTAACAAGGCAAAATTTGTTTGAACTGGGTTTAGGTATTGCATGGATTGGCATGCTATACATGCCAGGCAACAGATCTGGGCCAAATGGAGGAGAAAGACAACCAAGTGATACTTCATGTTCAACTTGCTAACAAAGGAAATCTGCTTCTGAAGGAGATCGAACCAAGCACTGGGAATTGTCCCAAGTACTTGGCCAAGAGCCAAAATGGGTATTTGCAAATGGCCAGAACCCTTGCCAGAGGCCTAAACAGATTGATTGGATAAAAGGATGGTTGGGATGTGAAACAAGGAGTGATTCGAAATGATCAATGTTGATAGAAGTGGAAACATGAAACAAATGTGGATGAGAATGAATGGTTGCAAGTGCATCAAGATTGTCAAATTCTCGAGCAGGGGGTGAAGGCAGTGGTTGAGCATGCTCTGTTCAATGAACCATATGACTATGAACCTGAGCTTGAGGAGATCAAAACATATGATGTCAGTATGGAGGATGTGTTACGCTCAGGCGTAGACCCGAGTGATGAGGGGCGAGGGGACGTTAATGTCGCTATTCAGCTGACATGGCAGGGGTTTGATAGACAGGTGATCCGCTATCCTCAGCCTCAACGGTATGTCGTGAGCTGTTGACCTGGTCAACGTATGTTGTGACACAGGGATGAAGGAGCCGCTTGGTGATGCGACGATGAAGGGGACGAAGGGAGCGCCTACTCAACAGTAAGGCGAGGACTAGGGGCCCGAGAGGAATCGATGAGCAAGGTAGATTCGGGTAGGTCTAACTTGGGGAATACATTGAGAGTATTGAGGGGTTTAT